>CM056056.1:180129989-180212489 GCA_029574335.1 Rana kukunoris
ATATATATATATGGGAAATTAATCAATATCCTGACGGCCTGTTTGGATTCTTGAAGCTTTAATATGCCTTTTTTAGGACGGAGTAGAAGTACCGATACTTTTTTTCATGTACTCGCCGATACCGAATACCGATACTTTTTTAAAATATCATGTGACAGTTTTCAAACCACAATACAGACTAAGGATATTTTCTTTAGAATTATGAAGAACTCTAACTCAAGACATTATAAAAGAATAAAAATGAGTAAAAATTAATAAAAATGTTTTATTTGCTTGTCACGCAGTAGTAAAAAACTCAAAGAATTTTCACACAACATGTTAATAAATACAAAAAAAAGTATCGGCAGAAGCATCGGGAGCATTTGCGCGAGTACAAGTACTCCCGCAAATACTCGGTATCGGTCCCGATACCGATACTAGTATCGGTATCGGGAAAACCCTAGTATAAACGCCTCGCAAATGACCCCTTTTTGAAAGTAGACAGTTCAAGGTATTTAGTAAGAGGCATGGAGAGTTTTCTGAATTCGTAAATCTTTTTGGGAAAAATAAATGAAATAAAATGTGCTTTTGTTTCACAAAGTTTAATTTTAACAAATTATTTCTCACACACAACATGGGTATACAATTACACCACAAAACACATTCCACTGCTCCTTCCAAGCATGGGGATACCGCGTGTGTGAGACTTTTTACCTGCCTAGAAACGTTGAGAGGTCTAAAATCCAAGGAGCACCTTCAGGCTTTGTTTTTGTTTTTACTGACAATTTTTATTAATTTTTGATTGTTTCAATACAAAAATAAAACACAAATACAGGCGGGGGATGTGGAATAAAACTAATACAGAGGGGGAGAGAAATGGAAAACAATGAAGGATCAACAGACTTCTGTAGGTGTGGCCTGAATGCATCCTGAAATGATCAAACATGAGGCATAGCCGGTTATTAACCACTTAAAGCGGAGGTTCACCCTAAATATAAGATCTCCCATGCGATCCAGCATACTGGCGTCAGCGCCAGTATGCTGTTTTTTTTTTTTTTTAATAGCACACTTACTGTATTATTGTAGAATTCCTTTTCTGTCCCCCGCGGTGGACGGCTGTAGTATAGCGCGTCACATCTTCCTAAAATACCCGATATGGACTCGGGTAATCTCGGCGAAAATGCGGCGCCTGCGCACAGACCTAGGAGCTGACTGCGCAGGCGCCGTATTTCTCCGAGTCCTATTTCGGAGGGCGTGACGCGCCATAGCCGTAGGACTCGGAGAAATACGGCGCCTGCGCAGTCAGCTCCTAGGTCTGTGCGCAGGCACCGCATTTTCGGCGAGATTACCCGAGTCCATATCGGGTATTTTAGGAAGATGTGACGCGCTATACTGGCGCCGTCCACCACGGGGGACAGAAAAGGAATTCTACAATAATACAGTAAGTGTGCTATTAAAAAAAAAAAAAAAAACAGCATACTGGCGCTGACGCCAGTATGCTGGATCGCATGGGAGATATTATGTTTAGGGTGAAATACCGCTTTAAGGACCTCTTCCTGCACATATACGTCGGCAGAATGGTACAGCTGGGCACAAGCACGTACAGGTACGTCCTCTTTAAGTGCCCAGCCATGGGTTGCAGGCTGGCGCGACCCGGTTCGAAGCTCCATGACTGTGACTGCGGGACCCGTGGACCCGATCGCCACTGAAGTCCTGCGATCGGTCCCCAGAGCTAAAGAACGCGGAGAGCTGTGTGTAAACACAGTTTCCCCGTTCTTCACTGTGGCGCCGTGATTGATCATGTGTTCCCTTTTATAGCGAAGCACAATCAATGACGTCACACCTACAGTTAGAAACACAAATTAGGTCACACTTAACCTCTTCAGCGCCCTCTTGTGGCTTAACTCCCAAAATGCAATTGTAATTTTCACAGTAAACAGTGCATTTTTAATGCATTTTTTTGCTGTGAAAATGACAATGGTCCCAAAAATGTGTCAAAATTGTCCGAAATGTCCGCCATAATGTCGAAGTCATGAAAAAAAATCGCCGATCGTCGCCATTAGTAGTAAAAAAATAAAAATGCAATAAAATGATGCCTTATTTTGTAAACGCTATAAATTTTGCGCAAACCAACCGATAAACGCTTATTGCGATTTTTTTATACCAAAAATGGGTAGAGAAATACGCATCGGTCTAATCTGAGGAAAAACATTTTTTTATTTATTTTGGGGGGATATTTATTATAGCAAAAAGTTAAAAATATTGAATTTTTTTCAAAATTGTCGCTCTATTTTTTTTTGTAGCGCAAAAAATAAAAACCGCAGAGATGATCAAATACCACCAAAAGAAAGCTCTATTTGTGGGAAAAAAAGGACACCAATTTTGTTTGGGAGCCACGTCGCACGACCGCGCAATTGTCAGTTAAAGCGATGCAGTGCCGAATCGCAAACACTGGCCAGGTCCTTTAGCTGCCTAAAGGTCCGGGTTTTAAGTGGTTAAAAGGAAGTTGTGTTATGGCTCTAGAACAGTGTGAACCCAACACAATAGTATTGCCTATATGCCTGTAGGCAGATCTCGGTCAACAGTTAAACATACAATGAGGATGAAAATGATCCTATAATTGCTTAGTCTGTATTTCCAAAACAAAAAGGGATAAGAGAAAACAAAGAGAGGAGGAAAAGCATATAAGAGAGTAATTCCAACCAGCTGGACTCGTCACTTGAGGATCCTTCATAGATTCGGTCCCTTTGGTGGGGGGTGCCCCAAGCAGGTTCCACCCGAAGGTACCAGCCCTCCCATATTGCCTCCTGTCTAGCGATGCGATCTTCTAGGTGGGCTGACATAGACTACATATCTTTATTTCTGGCATAGAGCTTGGAGAGTGTTGGGGAATGACGGTTTTTCCAGTGTACCACTAAGCACCTTGCCGCTGTGAGTATACGTGTGGCAAGTTTTTTTTGCTAGTCTGGGAAGTTTAAGAGGGAGAAGGCCGAGTAGGAACAGCTTAGAGAAGAGGGGGAGATCCACCTCCAACAGCTGATGGAGAAGGCCCCGTACCAAGTGCCAGTAGGGCTGGAGAACTGGGCAATGGCAATAAATATGGAATAGTGTGCCCCGGCCATGGAGACATCTCCAACAGCGGTCTGAGGCCAATGGGTGTATGGCGTGTAAGGGAGATGGTGTTAGGTACCGTACATAGAGCACCTTATAAGTGTTTTCTTTGTAAAGTGTACATATAGAGCTTTTAGCCACACAGGACCATAGAGTTCTCCATGAAGACCATTCCTCCCCAAAGCTTTCTTCCCATTTACGCATGTAGCTATGTTTCCCCAAGGAGAGTCTGTCGGCAGAATTTAAAAATGTATATATATCCGAAGTCAGTCCTCTCTGTGAGGAGGCCACATAGGACCACTCTTTCAAATTGGGAAGGTACGGAGCAGGGGCGTTGCTAGGTGACAAAAAGATCAGGGGCTTCAGCCCGAAGTCCAAGGCCAAAAACTGGAGATGGGGGGAGAGATGGTGTATGTGACGCAGGCTTTTTTTTGACTGGGTCGTGACTTACCTGACCTACATACACTGACGGTAATGACCTACATACACTGACCTACCTGACCTACATACACTGACGATAATGACCTACATACACTGACCTACATACACTGACGATAATGACCTACATACACTGACCTACATACACTGATGGTAGTGACCTACATATACTGACCTACATACACTGTCGGTAGTGATCTACATAAACTGATGGTAGTGACCTACATACACTGATGGTAGTGACCTACATACACTGACCTACATATACTGACCTACCTGACCTACATACACTGACATTTACATACACTGGCTGACCAACCTTAGCATAGTCGTGGCAGTCAGTCATTCCGTCAGTCATCAGAGGATGAGCCGAGGAGGAGAGGAGAGCTGAGGAGCCTGGAGGGTAGGAGAGCCGAGGAGCCTGGAGGGGAGGAGAGCCGAGGAGCCTGGAGGGGAGGAGAGCCGAGGATCCTGGAGAGGAGGAGAGCCGAGGATCCTGGGGGGGGGGAGAGGAGACCCGAGGAGCCTGGGGGGAAAAAGAGCCAAGGAGGAGAGGAGAGCCGAGGATGGGAGATGAGGAGAGCTGCCCAAGCGGTGACCGCATTGTAATTTCCACCTTCTGGAGCCTGCAGCACCTATGATGGACGTCCCATGGTCCCGGGATTGGACCAGTGGAATGTCCATCATAGGCGTTGTGCAGGCTCCAGAAGGCGGGACCTGCTATGGCATTCGGCAGCATTCGGGATCAGATCGGTCCCGGTGCTTGCTCGGGGCTAACAATGGAGACCTGCAATCATGAGACTGGGATTTTCAGGGGGAAATTTACCGGTATTGAAGTGGTTATTGAAGTGGCTATATATATATATCCACATGCAGGATTATTTATTTTCCTCTGTAGAACTTCCCCCAGCTTTACTTCCTGCAGGTCCTACCAGCCCTCCTGGCTGCTTGTCTACCAGCCCACCTGGCTGCTTAAAAGGGTTAAGGACAGCACTGTCCTTTAAAAGATTGCTACATGTGGCAGTCTCTCCCCTTACTGGGGTCTGGTAACATTGGGACTGGTGTGGTGGTGGTCAGGAACACTGTCTCTAGCTTGTCGGAATTTCCAACAACAAATGTTGGATGGTCATGCTCTCAAGTTTTTCGACAACAAATGTGTACTGTCGGATTATCCGATTGTGTGTACAAAAGTCCGTTAGACTAAAATCCAAAGTGCAAACACGCAATCTCCGAACCAATGACAACATCAGCAGACGTTGCTCAAAGGGTGGCGCTACAGAGCAGAAAAACCACATAGTTTCGTTTATGTTGGTTGAAAAAGTTCTGTCGTCTGTATGCAGAACAAGTTTACGGCCAACGCCCTTCGTACAAAATTCCACGTATTTGTCCGATGGAAGTCCGATCGTGTGTACGTACGAGGCTTTACTAGTGTACACTGGGCGGGGAAAACTGGGACTGTAATGGTGGTGATCAGGAACACAGCTGATGGCACTGGGACAGGTGTGGCTTGAGACTGGGAACGCTGGTAATGGCTTTCACTGCTATGGCAACACTGGTGATCAAGAACACTGTGATTGGCTGCACTGGTCTGGTGACTTGGTAATGACCGAGCAATAAGGGACACTGTTGCTGGTTGTACTGGTATGGTGATACTGAACTGGAGTTGGTAGTGATTGGGGACATTGGTTGGCTGCTCTGGTGACACTGTACTGTGCTGATCACTGGGATAACACTCCTCTCAGAGCCGATCGGTATAAGAGAAAACAAAGTTGTGGCTCTAACATGCAGCTTTTGTTAACATTTGTGATGGCTGTGATTGGTCACAGTGATCACATGGGACCAGTTTTATTGGTCCTGTACCTAGGGTGACCATATTCCCAAACTACCATTCAGGGTCACCCTCTATTCCCAAAAATCAGCTTGTGCTGTAACGAATCACAGCACAGTGATTGGATACAAGAGGCGGGATTTATGATTTCTCCAATCACAAGCAGGGGGCGGGAATTGTGCTCCTCCAGGCATTCCCGGCCAGGACAAGTACTGTCAGTGAGTAAAGTGGTGATGTGGTTGCCTTTTTTGGGGGCATCAGATTGGCCCGGGGGGGGGGGGGGTGGCTGTGTCAGTTTCATTCCGGGACACTGTATTATCCTGGAATGAATGTGCCCGGGACAGATCTGCAATCCGGGACACGTGGTCACCCTACCTGTACCCTGCTCTGTGATCTGCCATGTCAGATGGACACAGTGATCATGAAGCACTCTGCTGCACATTTCCCATGATTCTCATGCACTCTGCAGCGGAGCGGGCTCGCAGGCGGCAATTTGCCGCCCCCTGAAAGTGCCACCTGGGACCGAGGTACCATCGGGTCCCATTGTAGGGCCAGCCCTGCATGGGAAATGACGTTCCAAAACATGTGGGGTGCCAAGGTTTGTCATCACTGCTCTAGATAGAGGATGCTCATCAGCAACTCAAAGGGGAGGTCATTCCTATACAACCCTAAACTTCAGGAGTCAGCTGTGTTGTTGTTGTTTTTTTTATACAACAATGGAGATATGACAAGTGGTTAGGCACCAGAACTGAAGAACAATCCATAAAGCAGCTTTCAAAGTATATAAAGACACAGGCTGCTGTTGGTATTTCCTCCACAAGATGGCAATCTCACTTATCGTCATTGGAATGCAGAGACAGGAAGTGATAGCCGATATGGACAGGAAGTGATGTCACCTATGCACAGGAAGTGATAGACGATACAGACAGGAAATGATAATGATACACAAAGGAAGTGATGTCACCTACAGACAGGTGGTTTCTAGATAGAAGCAAGTTTGCAGGAAGAAGAGAAAGATATCCTTGCAATTGACTGCAGAGGAGGTAATAAGATGTTATTTTATATTTACACCCAGTAACCCCGTCATGTCCGTCCTCTTCCTCCATAGTCACTGTGACGTCTTTTATCTCCAGCAGATACTACTATACAGATGTATATTATAATACGTACACTGATACATCCTAAATATAGAGCCATTTATCCAACTGTCCATCCAGAGCCTCTGGTTTATAGACCGGATACATCCTAAATGTAGAGCCATTTATCCAACTGTCCATCCAGAGCCTCTGGTTTATAGACCGGATACATCCTAAATATAGAACCATTTATCCAACTGTCCATCCAGAGCCTCTGGTTTATAGACCAGATACATCCTAAATATAGAGCCATTTATCCAACTGTCCATCCAGAGCCTCTGGTTTATAGACCGGATACATCCTAAATATAGAACCATTTATCCAACTGTCCATCCAGAGCCTCTGGTTTATAGATCAGATACATCCTAAATATAGAGCCATTTATCCAACTGCCCATCCAGAGCCTCTGGTTTATAGACCGGATACATCCTAAATATAGAGCCGTTTATCCAACTGTCCATCCAGAGCCTCTGGTTTATAGACCGGATACATCCTAAATATAGAACCATTTATCCAACTGTCCATCCAGAGCCTCTGGTTTATAGACCGGATACATCCTAAATATAGAGCCATTTATCCAACTGTCCATCCAGAGCCTCTGGTTTATAGACCGGATACATCCTAAATATAGAACCATTTATCCAACTGTCCATTCAGTGCCTCTGGTTTATAGACCGGATACATCCTAAATATATAACCATTTATCCAACTGTCCATCCAGAGCCTCTGGTTTATAGACCGGATACATCCTAAATATAGAGCCATTTATCCAACTGTCCATCCAGAGCCTCTGGTTTATAGACCGGATACATCCTAAATATAGAGCCATTTATCCAACTGTCCATCCAGAGCCTCTGGTTTATAGACCGGATACATCCTAAATATAGAACCATTTATCCAACTGTCCATCCAGAGCCTCTGGTTTATAGACCGGATACATCCTAAATATAGAGCCATTTATCCAACTGTCCATCCAGAGCCTCTGGTTTATAGACCAGATACATCCTAAATATAGAGCCATTTATCCAACTGTCCATCCAGAGCCTCTGGTTTATAGACCGGATACATCCTAAATATAGAGCCATTTATCCAACTGTTCATCCAGAGCCTCTGGTTTATAGACACGATGCATGCTGGAAATGAAGTGAAAGGATATCTCCCCATCCAGGACACAGGCAGAAAAATATATTAATAGAAGTTCGATTTCCTCTCCAGTCATTTTAAGCCTAAAATAAAAGATTTTAGTTAGAGTTGTTATTTAAAAACAATCTGATGTGTCAGAAATCTGTGCAGACATCATTCATCCCAGTACAGTCCAGATAATTCCCAGTTTATTATCCGTCTACAGAAATGGAGGAGGAAATGAGGAGGATTCCGTATGGTTCATGATATCACTCATATCTCTATTCGTAGAAAAAAACCTCCTGCTGGGTGGAAACAATTCTGGTAGTGCCATGACATCATTCTTTATCTTTTTCTATAGATATTGCCTTCTGTAAAGTCTATTGGCCAGGTGACCAATAAGGTGCCTCCACCACTTTCCACGACAATTGAGAGAAACAAGAAGATTCTAGAAGTCACCAACAAGATCACTGATCTGCTGACAGGAGAGGTGAGCGGTGCCGGGAATTCTGGGACATTATCCAGTAACAGAGTGGAGTGGGAGACTGCTCAGACTGGCACTGGTAGTCGATTGGAGATTCAGAATTGAACAAAATAATAATGTTCGTTAATATTGTTTTATTATTGTCATAATAATTACGATTATGTATTATGATGAAGTAAAAAAAACAGGAAGTCAGCACAGCACAGGGATGGTGGGAGCCCCTCATAATGAGTCGACGACTGCCATATTGAGAAAGGTATTTTTTGCTTTTTAAATCATAACGAATCTTCTTTATGTGTGTCATGTTCCTATAAGGTGTTAGGTGTCTATTTCTCCATGGAGGAGTGGGAGTATTTAGAAGGACACAAGGATCTCTACAAGGACGTCATGATGGAGAATCAGCCGCCCCTCACATCACCGGGTAAGAGGAGACTTTATTGTAAAGGAGAGAGCAGTACGGAGGGTCCACCTAGATCCCCCATCATCTGATAAACACATAGAAACAATGGCCCAGATTCACAGAGAGTGGGCGCACATTTACGCCGGCGTAGCGCACACACAATACGTTACGCCGGCGCAGCGCGGAGAGGCATGCACTGCATTCAGCAAGCCATTGCTTACCAAGATGAGCCAGTGTAGCGTATTTTTGAAGGCGCAGGCTGGCGTAGGTGGAAGTGGGCATGACCCCATGCAAATGATAGTCCGAGCATGGTGCAGTGTTTTACGCCCGGCGTATCACGTACTGCTCATGTGCCGTGAAGTAGCCGTGACGTGGACGCATGAAACTGCACCCTTATGCGCATGCTCACAACCACGCCGGCACAACTGCCTAAGCTACGCCAGATCACCACGTATGCCGTGAATGTAACGTATGCCCAATACACCAGCCTGTGTTCTCTGGGGAAGACCTTTGCATGTCTGTTGCCGGGTTGCCCCTCATCTATGAGGAATAACGCCGGACGTACAATTTACGCGCACCTCAGGCACCATGCGCACGTACATTTGTGAATCGCCGTATTTCCCTCATTTGCATGTTTAAATGCCTAATCAATGGGAGCAGCAACATGCGTCCAGACAAATAGTACGCCCACGCTACACCGGGGTAAGTAAGCTACGTCGGCGTAGGGTGGCCAGTTTTTAGGCGTATGCTTGTTTGTGGGTCTGGTACACAGATACGTTGGCACAATTTTACATTTACGGGCGCACATTTGTACTTACGTCGGCGCAAGTGCTTTGTGAATCTGGGACAATGTATTCAGTCAGTGTGTGTGTTTCCTACAGATGGATCCAGTAATGGGAACCCACCAGAGAGATGTCCCCGTCCTCTGTATTCCCGGGATTCCACACAGGAGGATCACACCATCCCCCACCATCATCAGGTAGGTGGGATTGAGCCACAAAAAGGGAAAAGGAATTCTAAGCTATAAGATAACATTCTTTTATGTAATCCCTTGTTCCTTTTTAGGGTGAAGAACTGAAGGACATTAAATCTGAGGATGAAGAGGAAGAAGAAGAGAGGTTGGTGAGTGGAGATCAGCAGTCTATGGAGGAGGGGGAGATGATTACTGAATGTAAACAGGAGGAATCTTCTCTACATATGGACACAAGTAAGTCAAAAACACTAAATATACAACCAGTTCTCATTATTATTTTACTTCTGTGAGTATAAAGTTTTTATTTACATTGTTACATCAGAGGAGAAAAGGTCGATGTCTACTGAATTCATCCGAGAGAAAAATAAAAATGTAATCTCTTTTATAGGGGGGGACACGATCGATGACGTCACACCTACAGCCACACCCCCCCTACAGTTGTAAACACACATTAGGGAACACATAACCCCATCAGCGTCCCCTTGTGGTTAACTCCCAAACTGCAATTGTCATTTTCACAATAAACAATGCAATTTAAATGCATTTTTTCCTGTGAAAATGACAATTGTCCCAGAAATGTGTCAAAATTGTCTGAAGTGTCCGCCATATTGTTGCAATCACGAAAAAAAACGCTGATCGCCGCCATTGGTAGTAAAAAAATAAAAATAATAAAAAATGCAATAAAACTATCCCCTATTTTGTAAACGCTATAAATTTTGCGCAAACCAACCGATAAACGCTTATTGCATTTTTTTTTTTTACCAAAAATAGGTAGAATACGTATCGGTCTAAACTGAGGAAAAAAATGTTTTTTATATATTTTTGGGGGATATTTATTATAGCAAAAAGTAAAAACCGCTGAGGTGATCGAATACCACTAAAAGAAAGCTCTATTTGTGGGGGGGGGGGGAAGGACGCCAATTTTGTTTGGGAGCCACGTCGCACGACCGCGCAATTGTCAGTTAAAGCGACGCAGTGCCGAATTGCAAAAAGGGGCAAGGTCCTTTAGCTGCATTTTGGTCCGGGGCTTAAAGAGGAGTTCCACCCAAATTTGGAACTTCCTCTTATCCCACTCCACACCCCCTTACATGCCACATTTGGCATGTAATTTTTTTGGGGGGGGAGTGGGGGCTTCAGTAGGAGTGGGACTTCCTGTCCCACTTCCTGCTTCCGCCGAGGGGCTGAATAGGCGAGAGGCGTAATCGCCTTTTTTCAGCCCCTCCCTGGAGGCGATGGCCTAGGACACTGACAGGTCCTAGGCAATCGCCTCTCCAATCAGCGGCGAGCCGCGCCGCGCACGCATGCGCAGTGCGGCTCGCGCATGCGCAGTGGGTGCCCGGCCGTGAAGCTGAAGGCTGTCACGGCTGGGTGCCCACAGTCGGGATGGAGACGCCGGCCGGGGAGGGGGGAGAGGAGCGGAGCCCCGGTCGGCGCGTCGCTGGAACGCAGGAGCAGGTAAGTCAGTGTTTATTAAAAGCCAGCAACTACACGTTTTGTAGCTGCTGACTTTTAATAAACACATTTTTGGGCTGGAACACCCCTTTAAGTCATTAATCAGAAGAAGTCAATTATATTTACCACATTTTACCTATGCTCCCAACAAATGAGGAGGAGATACTGTACACCATATGAAAGGTCCATCTCCATTCCTCAATATAACGTCATGTTCCCAACAAATGAGGAGGAGATACTGTACACCATATGAAAGGTCCATCTCCATTCCTCAATATAATGTCATGTTCCCAACAAATGAGGAGGAGATACTGTACACCATATGAAAGGTCCGTCTCCATTCCCCAATATAATGTCATGTTCCCAACAAATGAGGAGGAGATACTGTACACCATATGAAAGGTCCATCTCCATTCCTCAATATAATGTCATGTTCCCAACAAATGAGGAGGAGATACTGTACACCATATGAAAGGTCCATCTCCATTCCCCAATATAATGTCATTTTCCCAACAAATGAGGAGGAGATACTGTACATCATATGAAAGGTCCATCTCCATTCCTCAATATAACGTCATGTTCCCAACAAATGAGGAGGAGATACTGTACACCATATGAAAGGTCCATCTCCATTCCTCAATATAACGTCATGTTCCCAACAAATGAGGAGGAGATACTGTACACCATATGAAAGGTCCATCTCCATTCCTCAATATAACGTCATGTTCCCAACAAATGAGGTGGAGATACTGTACACCATATGAAAGGTCCATCTCCATTCCTCAATATAACGTCATGTTCCCAACAAATGAGGAGGAGATACTGTACACCATATGAAAGGTCCATCTCCATTCCTCAATATAACGTCATGTTCCCAACAAATGAGGAGGAGATACTGTACACCATATGAAAGGTCCATCTCCATTCCTCAATATAACATCATGTTCCCAACAAATGAGGAGGAGATACTGTACACCATATGAAAGGTCCATCTCCATTCCCCAATATAATGTCATTTTCCCAACAAATGAGGAGGAGATACTGTACACCATATGAAAGGTCCATCTCCATTCCTCAATATAACGTCATGTTCCCAACAAATGAGGAGGAGATACTGTACACCATGTGAAAGGTCCCTCTCCATTCCTCAATAACAATGTCCTCAATGCACAAAGTTGCACAGTGTGATTTGGATGAATTGTATCGTTTATCTACATTGAATTTCTATTTCTGTTCTGATTTCTCCCACTTGTATTCCGGAGCTCAAAGATTTAGAACTAGACCAACATATGTGACTCCTGAATACAAGATTCCAACAATTCATCTAACATTTATTGTAAAATTGTTTCTCAGCAGATGACCATAATGTCCGGAATACGTCTGAGGAATCTTCTGATAAATCACATACCGGGATTCTAAGATCTCACAGTAGAAATACTTTAATAGATCTGTCTATTCCCGAGGAATCTTCTTCAGGGCAGGAAGGAGATCACACAGAAGAGAGGTCATTGTCATGTTCAGTGTGTGGGAAACTTTTCACTAATAAGAGAGACTTTCTTAGACACAAGAAATGTCACACTGCTGAGCGTCCCTTTTCATGTTCAGAGTGCGGGAAGGGTTTTATTAATAAATCAAGGCTTGTTGGACATCAGAGAAGCCACACAGGTGAGCGTCCATTTTCATGTTCAGAGTGCGGGAAATCTTTCGCTGAGAGACCATATCTTATTAAACACCAAAAGATTCACACGGGCGAGCGTCCCTATTCCTGTTCAGAGTGTGGGAAAGGTTTCTTTCAAAAAGATAACCTTCTTCAACATCAAAGAATTCACACAGGTGAACGTCCATTTCCATGTTCAGAGTGTGGGAAATGTTTCTCTAGGAAACTGAACCTTATTGCGCACCAGAGAATTCATACAGGTGTTCAACCATTTCCATGTTCAGAGTGCGGGAAATGTTTCACTGAGAAAAGAAATCTTCTAATACACCAAAGAAAACACACAGGTGAGTCTTCTCATTCATGTTCAGAGTGCGGGAAATGTTTCACTGAGGAAATAAATCTCATTGAACACCAGAAGATTCACACGGGTGAGCAACCCTATCTATGTTCAGAGTGCGGGAAAAGTTTCACTCGGAAAAGAAATCTTATTAGACACCAGATGATTCACACGGGAGAGCGTCCTTATTCATGTTCAGAGTGCGGGAAAGGTTTTATTGAGAATGCAAAACTTCTTGTACACCAGAGAGATCACACAGGTGAGCGTCCTTTTTCGTGCTCAGAGTGTGGGAAATGTTTCAAATGGAAATATTCATTTGATGCACACCAGAACACTCACATAGATGAGCGTCCCTATTCATGTTTAGAGTGCGGGAAATCTTTCCCGCGGAAAAACGCCCTTCATGAACACCAGAGAGTTCACACAGGTGAGCGTCCTTATCCATGTTCAGAGTGTGGGAAATCTTTCATGACGAAAGGACAGCTTGTGCATCATCAGAGATTACACGTAGGTGAACGTTATTCATGTTCAGAGTGTGGGAAATCATTCACTACCAAAGGATACCTGGTGCAACACCAGAGAATTCACACTGGAGAGCGTCCTTACTCATGTTCAGAGTGCGGGAAATCTTTCACTCAGAAAGGAAGCCTTGTGTATCACCAGAGGAATCACACGGGTGAGCGTCCTTATTCATGTTCAGAGTGCGGAAAATCTTTCATTCAGAAAAAAAGCCTGGTGTATCACCAGAGAATTCACACAGGTGAGCTTCCTTATTCATGTTCAGAGTGCGGGAAATCTTTCACAATGAAAGGAAACCTTGTGCAACACCAGAGAACTCACACGAGCTAACGATCTTTTTCATGATAACAGTGGTGTGTTGGGGGAGGGACGGAATATATTGAATGTTTTTCAGGTTCAGTTTGATAGATCTGAGTCTGCAGGGATTGAATTCTAGTAATACGATCCTCTAAACCAGGGATCTTCCAACCGCAGCCCGTGGAGCAGGTGTGCTTTCCTTTATCTGGCCCTTGGGGCGCTATTTTATTCACTGACACCAACATTGGGGCACAATTCCTCCCGAAACTCAACTCCTACCAATGACACCAACAATGTGGCCCAATGACACCAACAAAGGCTTACCTGTTTAGATTTATGGAGGAGTTCTGCGCTAGAATTATTGCTCTCACTCAAACGTTTGTGGCGATACCTCACATGTGTGGTTTGTACACCGTTTACACATATGTGTGCGGCTTACATATGCGTTTGCGTCGGCACGTGAGCATGGAGGGACGGGGTGCTTTCAATTTATTTTCTTTTATTTATTTTACTTTTTATTTTTACACTGTACCTTCATTTATTGTTATCTTTTATTCCTATTACAAGGAACATAAACATTCCTTGCAATAATAATAAGGGATGACAGGTCCTTTTTATTTGAGAAATCTGCGGTCAAAAAGACCCCAGATCTATTATTTAGCTTTTTAAAAGCAAAATCTTTTTTTTTATTATTATTTAATTTTTGGGGGAATTTTGACTTCAAGAATCACAATAAAAAAAAACATAAACATTCCTTGCAATGATAATAATGGTGACGGGTCCTTTTTTATTGAGAAATCTGGGGTAGAAAAGACCCCAGATCTATTATTTACCTTTTTAAAAGCCAAATTGTTTTTTTTATTATTATTATTATTATTATTTTTTTTTTGGGGGGGGGGGGGGGGGGGAGTTTTGACTTTAAAAAAATAGTTTTGACCCGAGAATCACAATAAAAAAAAAAAAATATTCCTTGCAATGATAATAATGGTGACGGGTCCTTTTTATTGAGAAATCTGGGGTAGAAAAGACCCCAGATCTATTATTTACCTTTTTAAAAGCCAAATTGTTTTTTTTATTATTATTATTATTTTTTTTATTATTTTTTTTGGGGGGGGGGGGAGTTTTGACTTTAAAAAAATAGTTTTGACCCGAGAATCACAATAAAAAAAAAAAAATATTCCTTGCAATGATAATAATGGTGACGGGTCCTTTTTATTGAGAAATCTGGGGTAGAAAAGACCCCAGATCTATTATTTACCTTTTTAAAAGCCAAATTGTTTTTTTTACTATTATTATTATTTTTTTTATTATTTTTTTTTGGGGGGGGGGGGGGAGTTTTTGACTTTAAAAAAATAGTTTTGACCCGAGAATCACAATAAGAAAAAAAATATAAACATCACTCGCAATAATAATAAGGATGACATGTCCTCTTTATTGAGAGATCTGGGGTAGAAAAGACCCCAGATCTCTCATTTACCTTTTAAAAGCAAAACCTTTTTTTATTTTGTTTTTATTATTTTTTTTATTTAATTTTTTTGCATTTTGACTTTAAAAAAAAAATTAAATAGTTTTGACCCGAGAATCGGAAGTGATGTCAGACATCGCTCTGGTCCTCCAAGGGCATAGAGATGAGTAGAGGCCACCTCAGCCTCACTCGACGTCCTGCCCAGCATAACAGCCGCATCGGATCGCTTCCGGCATTTATTATCATTTATTATCTTCTTCTTCCGTTATATAGTTTGTTGTCTTCAATTATAAAGGTTTTGTTTTATATTATAGCTTTGTTTTTATTGTTTGTTAACCACTTGAAGATGGTAAAAGCCCTTCCTGTCCACTCCATTTGTTTGGGTTCACAGTGACTCTTTGACTGACAATTACTCTGTAATGCAACACTGTACCCAAGTGAATTTTATATCATTTTTTTTGAGACCGGTAAATCTTTTTTTTTTTTGGTTGTATTTTGTCACTGCTTTTAATATATAAAGAAAAAAGCCGGAACATTTTAAAAATGTATATGTATTTTTATTGTTTTCTCTTACAAAACTGAAAATAAATTTGTTCTTGATACATTTAGAACAAATGTATTCTTCTACATTTCTTTTGTAAAATACAAAGCAAATCGGTGTATGTTTTATGTAATCTGTGTGAAAGTTATAAAGTCTACAATGTATAATGTATATACTGAAAATGAATCAGTCCCGATATCCTGACCGCCTGTCTTGATTCTTGAGGCTTTAAAATGCCAGGACAGTATAAACACTAGGGTTGTCCCGATACCACTTTTTTAGGACCGAGTACAAGTACCGATACTTTCTTTTCAAGTAGTCGCCGTTACCGAAATACCGATACTTTTTTTAAATGTGTCCCCCACATATTGCAGCCATGTCCCCCACATATTGCACTCATGTCCCCATCAATCCATGTCCCCATCAATCCATGTCCCTCCATCCATCCATCCATCCATGTCCCCGCAGCCATTTCCGCCATACCTGGCAGCAGTCGCAGCCGCCCGGGGAACATCACAGCTTTCATTTCAATAGCTGTTTTCCCGGCCGCATATAGACACTCCCCCTTGCTCGTAATTGGACAGATTACGATCACCCATGCAATCCTGAGCAAGGGGGAGTGTCTGTCTATACGCGGCAGGAACACTACAGCTATTCAAATGAAAGCTGTGATGTTCCCGCATGCTTTAACCACTTCCTTACTGGGCATGTAAACCCCCTTCCTGACCAGGTGAAATTTCAGCTTGCGGCACTGCGTCGCTTTAACTGACCAATTTAAAAAAAAAATTCAGTTTAGGCCGATACGTATTCTTCTACATATTTTTGGTTAAAAAAAAAATCGCAATAAGCGACTGGTTTGCGCAAAAGTTATAGCGCCTACAAAATAAGGGACAGAATTGTTGTTTTTTATTATTTATTTTTTTACTAGTAATGGCGGCGATCTGCGATTTTTATTGCGACTGCGACATCATGGCGGACACATCGGACACTTTTGACACATTTTTGGCACCATTCACATTTATACTGCAATCAGTGCTATAAATATGCACTAATTACTGTATAAATGTGACTGGCAGGGAAGGGGTTAACACTAGGGGGTGAGGAAGGGGTTAATGTGTTTCCTGCATTGTGTTCTAACTGTGGGGGGAGGGGGGGTGACCGATCTGTGTCCCTATGTACTAGGAACACAGATCGGTATGCTATCTCTATGACAGGACGCTGTCATTGTGAGAGCCGGCAATGAGAGATGATCTCATATGTTTACATATGAGATCATCTCTCATTGGCCCATCAGATCGCATCGCAAACGGCCACTCTGATTGGCCGTTCGCGGCGATCTGTGATTGGCTGTGTCCAAGGGACACGGCCAGTACACAAGTTCCCCGCTGCGCGCTCTGGAGCGCGCGCTGGGAACGAGGAAAGGGGCTGCCGTGAAAACACGGCAGCCCGGAGATTTAACACCACCCTGCGGCCGCATATAGTCGTACGGCCGTAGGGAAGTGGTTAAACATGCGGCGGCGGCTTTCTCTGTAGCAGCGGCGGCAGCAGCGACGGCGGGTATGGCAGCGGAGGGTACGACGGCGGGGGGGGGGCAAAGTATTCTATTTTGGTATCGGGGGTATTTGCGGGAGTACAAGTACTCCCGCAAATACTCTGTATCGGGACAACCCTAATAAACACCCCCCAAATTACCTCTTTTTGAAAGTAGACAATTCAAGGTATTTAGTAAGAGGCATGGGGAGTTTATTAAACTTTGTTAATTTTTGGAAAAATAAGAAATTAATTAAAAATTTATTTTGCTTCATAAATGTTAATTTTAACAAATTATTTCTCACCCTCAACATGGGTATACAATTGCACCACAAAATACATTCTTCTTCTACTCCTCCGAAGTATGGGGATACCACATGTGTGAGTCTTTTAAGCTGCCTAGAAACAGAGAGAGGTCCAAAATATAAGGAGCACCTTCAGGCTTTCAAGTTTTTTTTTTTTTTTTAAAGCATGATAAATCTTTTGAAGATTTCACACTGTCTGACTGCACTGGTCTGGTGACTTGGTACTGGGATAGCAATAAGGGACACTGTTGCTAGTTGCACTGGCATGCTGATACTGTACTGGAGTTGGTAGTGATCAGGGACGTTGGTTGGCCGCTCTGGTGACACTGTACTGTGCTGATCACTGAGATAACACTCTGTTTCCTCTCAAAGCCAATAATTAGCTTTAGATAACATTTATGAGAGCTGTGATTGGTCACATGGGGCCAATTTTGTTGGTTTTGTACCCTGCTCTGTACTTTGCGATGTCTGATGGACACCGTGATCATGGAGCACTCTGCTGCACGTTCTAGAGGGTGTGCATGAGCAACACAAAGGGGAGGCCATTCTTTGAAAACTGACAATTTTTGTTAATCTAGCACTGCCCCCGGAGGAGCTGCTGGTTTTGTTTGGGCGGCATGTGACCTCTATTTCCTCGCCGTCTAGGGTATCAGATGGGAGCTGAGAAAGTTCAATGTCCACACTTTGCACTTCTTTTTCTTTGCTTTATTTGCTGAACTTGGTAAAAGAGTAAAGGATGTAGTTGAAGAGGTGGAAGGGTAAAAGGTAATAAGTTCAGGTGCACAACTTCTGTCCGGAAACACTCCTGCTTCCAGTAACTCAGCTTTCGTCGCCACTCTAGCCAGAGTGGGTATTGCTCACCGGGATAGACCTCTCTCACTAACCTAGCAGCCGGGATGTCACACGGAAAATGATAAAGTCTCTGCCACAGACCTTCCCACAGATGGCGGTATATTCGGTCCAAAATCATCTCAACACAGGATTCAGCACCTAGATCTTTCCCAATTAACTTCTTGTGAACTTAGAACTGACAGGCGACCATCATTCAGCCTTTCAGAAATAGTGCGTCCTTCGATGAAGTTCAAGGCCCCTCCTGAGATACCAGCCTCATGCTCGGTACTCTCCAAGAAAGGTTCTTCATCAAGTCACTTCCTCCCTCCAGAACAGACAGCACAGGACCACCCTGCAAACGTAGACCCAGTCTGACTACCGGGCCTACTTAGTAGATCACAACCCCAGATCAACGTGATCCCAGAGCCAGGAACACAGGAACATGTATCCCTGGCCAGGAGGGCCACACGGGGGTGGTGGGACGACAGACCAGCGATCGACCACCCAGATCCAATGACATCTGTCCATTAAGTACTCCTCCCTGGATGATCAACCCACACTGATTGGCTGCCGAGGGGGAACACCCAAAACACCTTGACCTGACTGCTGCCGCCCTTGGCCTGGGGTGGTAACGGCACCCCAGACAACAATAGTGGTCACTTACAGTACAGCCATGGCTGGAACAGAGGCCCACATTTTGGTAAAATCATACTGTCCAAATTTAATTAACTCTCAGTCCCCGTACACACGGAGGGACATGTCCGCTGAAACGGTCCGACGGACCGTTTCCAGTGGACATGTCTCCTCCGGATTTTGGTCCGATGGCATGTACACACCATCGGATCAAAATCCCCACCGGCAGACAGCGCCGTGACGGTGACGTTGACGCCACCAGGAAGTAAAAAACATCCACGCATGCGTCGCATCCTTCCGACGCATGTGCGGGAAGATATGTCCGCTGGTTAGTGTACTAGCCAGTGGACATATCTGACGGACATGTCTCCGGCGGACAAATTTTAAAGCATGTTTTAAAATTTGTCCGCCGGTCAGACATGTCTGCTAGCCTGTACACACGATCGGATTTGTCTGCTGAACTGGTCCGTCGGACCAGTTTGAGCGGACAAATTCGATCGTGTGTACGCGGCCTCAGACTACCCTCTAAATTTAAGGCAGTGTCGGCTAAAAAGCAGGCTGCTACATTATATTTTCACATTTTCCAACATAAAAAAAAAACAGACAAAGAAAGGTAAAGACATGCGTTGTGTTAAGTGGCAAACATCAGGCATATTATCAACATACAATGTCGCACGTAGAGAAGCAGGGTTGAGGCACGTTAAACAGAAAAACAGTGCAGGTCAGGAACCAGACACTGAAACGTGATTCGATGCTTCTACAAAACCACTAGATTTGGGCCCATTCAAGTGTGTGTCAACAACAAAAAAATATATATAAAAAAATATAAATAGAGCCGAGAAGGCTAAAGAGCAGGGATAAGGGAAAGAGGAGAGATTAGAGGGGGGGGGGGGGGGGGGGGTAGGATAGAAAAGGACAACCATCCGGCCCTGGGTCTTCTCACATCCCGGGAACATCAGCCCTGAGTCAACTGGCAATGGGAGTTTCCAGGACTTTCCACCGCTCCCATATGCGGTTGTGTGTATCAAGGGTATTATTTAGGGAGGCTGTCATATATTCCATCCATTTGACGTCTCTGATCCTGGAGTGCAACTTGACCAATGAGGAGGGGTTCCCTCTGTTTCCATTTCAGGGCTATCAAGCATCGCCCAGCTGTTAACACTTGGGCCAGGAGGTTTTTGGAGGATTTGGAAAAGGAAGGAGGTGGGAGACCCAAGAGGAACAGTTTAGGGTGGAGTGGCACCCAGGAACCAAAGATGGAGTGAAGAAGAAAGCGCACTGTCTGCCAATACGGATTGATCAGTGGGCAAGTACAATAGATATGATAAAGCATCCCCACCTCTTTACAACAGCGCCAACATCGGCAATCTGCCAAGGAGTATACAGAATGGAGGAGATCGGGGGTTTTGTACCGGGGAGGGCATTCTTATACAGCCCCCAACATTCAGGAGTCAGTTGTCTTGTTTTTTTTTTATACAATGGCAATAGACAAGTGTTTAGGCACCAAAACTGAAGAACAATCCATGAAGCAGCTTTCAAAGTATATAAAAACACAAGCTGCAGTTGGTATTTTCTCCACAAGATGGTGATTTCACTTATCATCATTGGAATGCACGGACAGGAAGTGAGAAAAGATACAGACAGGAAGTGATGTCCTCTACAGACAGGAAGTGATGTCCTCTACAGACAGGAAGTGATGCCCTCTACAGACAGGAAGTGATGTCCTCTACAGACAGGAAGTGATGTCCTCTACAGACAGGAAGTGATGTCCTCTACAGACAGGAAGTGATGTCCTCTAGTACAGACAAGAAGTGATGTCCTTTACAGAGAGAAAGTTCCTAGAGAGGGAAACGTTTGCAGGAAGAAGAGGAGGATATCCTTGCAATCGGCAGCAGAGGAGGTAATACAGATTATTTTATATTTACACCCAGTAACCCCCCCCCCACGTCGTGTCCATCCTCTTCCTCCATAGTCACTGTGATATCTTTTATCTCCAACAGATACTAATATACAGACATATATTATAATACGTCAGGGCTTGACAAATTTGCTTTGAATCTAGGAGCCAGCTAAAAAAGTTAGGCGCCATTTTTTTTTTTTTTTTGTATGACTCAGTGATGAGCCCCAGTGTCGTTACTAGGGTTGGTATCACCCCCTCCACCAACTACAGACACCCCTCTCTCATTAAAGACCCACCCACTAAGTACAGATCCCCCCTCCCACAGTATAGATTCCTCTCACTAAATACAGACACTGTGAAATTTCTAGTCGCATTGGCGACCTGGCGCCTGGGATTTGTCGAGCCCTGTTATACGTACACTGATACATTGTAAATATAAAGCCATTTATCCAACTGTCCATCCAGAGCCTCTGGTTTATAGACCAGATACATCCTAAATATAGAGCCATTTATCCAACTGTCCATCCAGAGCCTCTGGTTTATAGACCGGATATATCCTAAATATAGAACCATTTGTCCAACTGTCCATCCAGAGCCTCTGGTTTATAGACCAGATACATCCTAAATATAGAGCCATTTATCCAACTGTCCATCCAGAGCCTCTGGTTTATAGACCGGATACATCCTAAATATAGAACCATTTATCCAACTGTCCATCCAGAGACTCTGGTTTATAGACCGGATATATCCTAAATATAGAACCATGTATCCAACTGTCCTTCCAGAACATCTGGTTTATAGACCAGATACATCCTAAAAATAGAGCCATATATCCAACTGTCCATCCAAAGCCTCTGGTCTATAGACCCAATACATGTTGGAAATGAAGTGAAAGGATATCTCCTTATCCAGGACACAGGCAGAAAAATATATTAATAGAAGTTCTTTTTCCTCTCCAGTCATTATAAGCCTAAAATAAAAGATTTTAGTTAGAGTTTTTCTTTAAAGCAGTCTGAGGTGTCAGAACTTTGGAGGAACTCTGTGCAGACATTATTCATCCCAGTACAGTCCAGATAATTCCCAGTTTATTTTCCGTCTACAGCAGTGGTACTTAACCTGGGGGTCGGGACCCCTTTGGAGGTCGAATGATGATTTGCCAAGGGTCACCAAATCCTAGCCAGTTTCTGAAGCCCACACCGCTTTCCCAGCCTTTCCTCGGCCACCCAGCTGGGCTGTTTCTAGAGCCCCTCGGCCACCCACTCAGCCTCTTGGCAGCCGCCCATTCAGTTCAATCCGCTGACTGGTGAGGATTGTGAGGTGGGAGGGAATGGAGGAGACCCTATCTGCTGATTTTAGCATAGGTGTCACTGCTGCGAAACACCACCGGTTCCACGCTACGAAAATAATTTTACTGTTAGGGGTCCCCACAATTTGTGAAATGTTATCAAGGGGTCACAACACTAGAAAGGTTGAGAACCGCTGGTCTACAAATAGGAGAGTCCTGTATATATCAGGAGAAGGATTGTGGGAGGTCACATGATGTCATTCTTATCTCTATTAGTAGAACAGACCTCCTAGAGAGCTGAAACAATTCTGGTAGTGTCAAGACATCATTAATTTTTATTTTTTTATAGATATTTCCTCCTGTAAATCTACTGGCCAGGTGGCCATTAGGTGTCCCCACCTCTTTCCCTGACAAGAGAATCAAAAAGTTTATTGAGGTCACCAAGAAGATCACTGATCTGCTGACAGGAGAGGTGAGCGGTGCCGGGAATTCTGGGACATTATCCAGTAACAGACAAGGGATGTGTCTGGATGGTGACTGTATCATTGTGTGTGTCAGGTTCCTATAAGGTGTCAGGATGTCACTGTCTGTTTCTCCATGGAGGAGTGGGAGTATTTAGAAGGACACAAGGATCTCTACAAGGACGTCATGATGGACAATCAGCTGCCCCTCACACCCCCCGTGCGTCCCCTGGATAAGTATTTGGAAGCCAATTACAGCCACTGGCTCTGATAGGCACTTCCACAGCCAACCAGCTGCCGTTATTCAGATGGTCGGCGCTCACCAGGGGGCCGGCTATCTGAAAAGTATGGGGCAGCGGCAATACATAGATTCATGCAATGCATGAATCTATGTATTGCACCGCCACTGATCCAGATCCTCTGGGTTATAGACTGGATTCATGCTGGACATGAAGTGAAAGAATATCTCCCCTTTCTGGACACAGATGGGAAAATATATTAATATTATTTCTTCTTCAGTGATTCCAAGCCAAAAATAATAGATTTTAGTTAGAGTTTTTCTTTAAAGCAGTCTGAGGTGTCAGAACTCTGGAGGAACTTTGTGCAGACATTTTTCATCCCAGTAAATTCCAGTTAGCTCTCATTTTATTATTGTCTACAGAGAGGAGAGTGCTGTATAGATCAGGAGGAGGTGAGGAAAACTCTAAGAGGGTTACGTGACATTATTTTTATCTCTGTAATAAAAATAATATTCTATCTGGAGAGGTGAGGAGGAACATAGGAGGTCAGGAGTGGCCATTGCTAATTTCTCTCTTTAAACAGGAGTGTAGTGGTGAGGAAAATATCTGGTGATCCATTAACACCCAGCAGTTGGCAGGAGTGGGAGTATTTGAGGACACAAGGATCTCTACAAGGACATCATGATGGAGAATCAGCCGCCCCTCACATCACCGGGTAAGAGGAGACTTTATTGTAAAGGAGAGAGCAGTACGGAGGCTCCACCTAGATCCCCCATCATCTGATAAACACATAGAAACAATGTATTCAGTCAGTGTGTGTGTTTCCTACAGATGGATCCAGTAATGGGAACCCACCAGAGAGATGCCCCCGTCCTCTGTATTCCCGGGATTCCACACAGGAAGGTCACACCATCCCTCACCATCATCAGGTAGGTGGGACTGAGCACCTAGAACTTAAAATGTATTCTAAACAATATAATGATATTCTTTTGTATAATCTCTTTCTTGTTACTTTTTATAACTGTGTTCTATCATCTTTGGGGTTTAGGGTGAAGAAATGAAAGACATCAAAGTTGAGGATAAAGAGGAAGAAGAAGAGAGGTTGGTGAGTGGAGATCAGCAGTCTATGGAGGAGGGGGAGATGATTATGGAAAGTAAACAGGAGGAATCTTCTCTACATATGGACACAAGTGAGTAATAAACACTAAATATAGAACCAGTTCCCATTATTATTTTACTTCTATGAGTATAAAGTTTGTATTTACATTGTTACATCAGAGGAGAAAACGTCAAAGCAGCAGCTGACCCCCAGGACAGTAGAATGTCCATATAAAGCTCGGCCTAATCTTCTTTAGGTTATAAAGATTCCTTCCTGATCCCAAAAGGCAATCAGATAGCTCACCAGATCAACATTCTAAAATAGTTTTCCTACAATTATTAGTAATCATAAGAAGAACATCCAGTCATTTTTTCAGAGTCATCTAGAGCCAGACAATTCTTCATCCACAGAGCTCTAAAAACAAATCACCTCTTCCGTATACAGAGATGCTGAAAGTAAGAACATCATCGATGTATCTACCCCACTGCCCAATGTACTGTGTATATTGTACACCATATGAAAGAATCAACTCTAGTCTTAATCAGAAGAAGTCAATTATATTTACCACATTAACCAATGTTCCCAACAAATGAGGAGGAGATACTGTACACCATATGAAAGGTCCATCTCCATTCCTCAATATAACGTCATGTTCCCAACAAATGAGGAGGAGATGCTGTACACCAAATGAAAGGTCCATCTCCATTCCTCAATATAATGTCATGTTCCCAACAAATGAGGAGGAGATACTGTACACCATATGAAAGGTCCATCTCCATTCCTCAATATAACGTCATGTTCCCAACAAATGAGGAGGAGATACTGTACGCCATATGAAAGGTCCATCTCCATTCCCCAATATAACGTCATGTTCCCAACAAATGAGGAGGAGATACTGTACACCATATGAAAGGTCCATCTCCATTCCTCAATATAACGTCATGTTCCCAACAAATGAGGAGGAGATACTGTACACCATATGAAAGGTCCCTCTCCATTCCCCAATATAATGTCATGTTCCCAACAAATGAGGAGGAGATACTGTACACCATATGAAAGGTCCATCTCCATTCCTCAATATAACGTCATGTTCCCAACATATGAGGGGGAGATACTGTACACCATATGAAAGGTCCATCTCCATTCCTCAATAACAATGTCCTCAATGCACAAAGTTGCACAGTGTGATTTGGGTGAATTGTATTGTTTATCTACTTTGAATTTCTATTTCTGTTCTGATTTCTCCCACTTGTATTCCGGAGCTCAAAGATTTAGAACTAGACCAACATATATGACTCCTGAATACAAGATTCCAACAATTCTTCTAACATTTAATGTAAAATTGTTTCTCAGCAGATGACCATAATGTCCGGAATACGTCTGAGGAATCTTCTGATAAATCACATACCAGGACTCTAAGATCTCACAGTAGAAATACTTTAATAGATCCGTCTTTTCCTGAGGAATCTTCTTCAGGGCATGAAGGAGATCACACAGAAGAGAGGTCATTGCCATGTTCAGTGTGTGGGACACTTTTCACAAAAAAAAGAGACCTTCTTAAACACAAGAAATGTCACTCTGCTGAGCGTCCCTATTCATGTTCAGAGTGTGGGAAGTGTTTCACTAGCAATAAATACCTTCATATACATCAAAGAATTCACACAGGTGTACGCCCCTTTCCATGCTCAGTATGTGGGAAATGTTTCACCTCCAAGCATTATCTACTTACACACCAGAACATTCACACAGGTGAGCGTCCCTTTCCATGTTCAGAATGCGGGAAATCATTCACATTCAAAGGAAACCTTGTGGATCACCAGAGAGTTCACACAGGTGAGCGTCCATATTCATGTTCAGAGTGCGGGAAATCTTTCAAGTCCAAACGAAACCTTGTGTATCACCAAAGAATTCACACAGATGAGCGTCCCTTTTCATGTTCAGAGTGCGGGAAATCTTTCTCACATAAAGGAAACCTTGTGCAGCACCAGCGAAGTCACACAGGTGAGCGTCCTTTTTCATGTTCAGAGTGCGGGAAATCTTTCTCATATAAAGGAAACCTTGTGCAGCACCAGAAAATTCACACAGGTGAGCGTCCTTATTCATGTTCAGAGTGCGGGAAATGTTTCACTGAGAAAGCAGCACTTACTTTACACCAGAGAATTCACACAGGTGAGCGTCCATATTCATGTTCAGAGTGCAGGAAATCTTTTAAGTCCAAACGAAACCTTGTGTATCACCAAAGAATTCACACAGATGAGCGTCCCTTTTAATGTTCAGAGTGCGGGAAATCTTTCTCACATAAAGGAGACCTTGTGCAGCACCAGAAAATTCACACAGGTGAGCGTCTTTATTCATGTTCAGAGTGCGGGAAAGGTTCCGCTCTGAAAGGAAACCTTCATAGACACAAAAATCTTCACACAGCTGAGCGTCCCTTTTCCTGTTCAGAATGTAGGAAATGTTTCATTACCAAACAAAGTCTCCTTACACACCAGAACAGTCATACAGGTAAGCATCCCTTTTCATGTTCAGAGTGCGGGAAAAGTTTCACCAAGAAAAATACTTTATTCATGTTCAGGGTGCGGGAAATGTTTCAGATCGAAAGGATACGTTTTGCAACACCAGAAAAAGCATGCACATTTTTCAGGTTCGGGTTGATAGATCTGAGTCTGCAGGGATTGCATTCTAGTAATATGATCGTCTAAACATACAGAGATGACACGGTCCCGCACTCACACAGACCGCACCATACAACTAAACTGTGCTAATACATGGCCAGATATGACAATACATGGACAACACTTCTTATTGGTTGATATCGGTTTCTGTACATTATTGGTCATTTTATGGCAGAAGCCGGCTTCTCATTGGTCCAACCAATAATTAATACATTTTATGGTTTATTTTCTTCATTTATAAAGGTTTTGATTTAGATTCTAGATTATTTTTTATTGTTTGTTAACTACTTGAAGACCGCCATGTTATTCCCCCCCTTTCCTGTCCATGATATTTTGAAATTTTTCATACTGTGATACTTTGACTGACAATCCAAAATAAATTTTATATCATTTTTGATGCATGTAAAGCTTTCTTTTGGTTGTTTCTCCATAACTTTTACTACCGTGTTTCCCCGAAAATAAGACCTACCCCGATTTTCAGGAAGGGCTGCAATATAAGCCCTACCCCGAAAATAAGCCCTAGTTTAAAGTGTCGGGGAAATACTAGAGTCCACTCTATTACTGTAGTGTATAGTGTAGTTGTGGCAAACCTAGCCACTTCTGGAGCACTGGACGTTACATGTCAAAGGGTTGTCTGTATTATATGCTATGTATTCTGCTGGATCTTAGGTGGGCATGATAACTCGTATGCTAGCAGCCGTAAGCCTCTGGCATTCGGGTACACCCCTGATAGACCACACATTAAGGGACGTGTGGCGCTCGGTACTCAAGGCTCTCCTGAAAGGCCGTCGTTCGACTACCAATCACGCGGCGGTCGGCCGTCTTGGATCCTTTGTCGCTTCGGCGGCGTTTGGTCGTCGAGTGCCTGGAATAGAAAGAACCACTATTCGACGGCACGGACGCCACTGAACTTCCAGAGCAGTCAGGAGTTCCGCTTACAGCACGTTATGTTGCCCATCGGTGTTCGGTAGTTTTAAACCAAATTCGATGGTTAAGGGTATTTCGGGCAACGTCTGTGGTTTAGCTGGGATCTGAGCGGTATTCACTACCACCCCTCCCCATCTTACTGCCCTCCACTACCCCCCTCCCATTATACTGCCCTCCACTACCACCCCTCCCATCATACTGCCCCCTACCAAATATACTGCCACCCATCCAGAGGCGTCGTTAGGCCCTGGCTAGGGGGTCTGGAGCCCCGAATGGGTGTCCGAAAAGCCCCGAGTCTCGGGCATGAAGAAATGTATTGTTAGCCCTGGGCGCCGCCGATTGTTGCCAAGCAGGGACCATTCTATTTCTGAGCGTGCCGGAAGCCACAGCAGGTCCCGCCTTCTGGAACGTGCTGCAGCAGCGCCTATGATGGATGTCCCTCTGGTCCAATCCGGGCCTGCGGGGGACGTGTGACGTCCATCATCAGGCGCCGCAAGCTCAGAAGGCGGGAAGTACAATGCCGCTCGGCGGCTCTGCTGCTGAGTCTCCTTCCCTTGACTGCAGTGGCTGAATATGAATATGACGGCCGGTCACACCACGCCACATCCCTGCTCGGCGGCTCTCATCTCCAGGGTCTCCCTCCTCCCTGGCTGCATGGCTATGATGGGCACATTGGGCGTGCCGGTGCCGCACACCACAGCTGAGGTAGGTGACGTCAGTGATAGTGTATGTCTGGTCAGTGTAGTGTAGTCTGTTAGTGGTTAATGTAGTGTGGTCAGTGTAGTGTAGTCTGTTAGTGGTTAGTGTAGTGTGGTCAGTGTAGTGTGGTTTGGTTGGTGTAGTGTGGTTTGGTTAGTGTAGTGTGGTCAGTGTAGTGTGGTGTGGTCAGTGTAGTGTGGTTTGGTTTGGTTAGTGTAGTGTGGTCAATGTAGTGTAGTGTGGTTTGGTTAGTGTAGTGTGGTCAGTGTAGTGTAGTTTGGTTAGTGTAGTGTGGTCAGTGTAGTGTGGTCAGTGTAGTGTAGTGTGGTTTGGTTAGTGTAGTGTGGTGTGGTTTGGTTTGGTTAGTGTAGTGTGGTCAGTGTAGTGTGGTTTGGTTAGTGTGGTTTGGTCAGTGTAGTGTGGTTTGGTTAGTGTGGTTTGGTCAGTATAGTGTGGTCAGTGTAGTGTGGTTTGGTTAGTGTAGTGTGGTTTGGTTAGTGTAGTGTGGTCAGTGTAGTGTGGTCAGTGTAGCGTGGTTTGTTTAGTGTAGTGTGATTAGTGTAGTGGTCAGTGTTGGTGTATGCAGGTTATCTCAGTGTGTATGTGTACACTGAGACACACACACACACACACGTAGGTCTGGGTGTGTGTGTCAGGTAGGTCACCCGGCACCACTCCACCGACCGCAGCGACCCCCCCCCCCCTCGGTGCCAGCTTGGCTTGCGGGCTGAAGCCCCTGGTCTTTTTGGGACCTAGCAACGCCCCTGCACCCATCCCATTTTACATTATACTGCCCCCCTCTTATTATACTGCCTTCCACTGCCACCCCTGCCATTATACTGCCCTCCACTGCCACCCATCCCATTTACATTATACTGCTCTCTACTGCCCCCCATTATACTGCCTTCCACTACCACCCCCTCCCATCATACTGCCCCCTCCCATTGTACTGCACTTCACTGCCCCCTCCCATTTTACTGTCCTCCACTGCCACCCCTCCTATTATACTGCCCTTCAATAACCCCCCATTATACTGCCCTCCAGTACGACCCCCTCCCATTATACTGCCACCCCTCCTATTATACTGCCCTCCACTAACCCCCCCCATTATACTGCCACCCACTCCCATCATACTGCCCCCTCCCATTATACTGCCACCCCTCCTATTATACTGCCCTCCACTGCCACCCACTCCCATCATACTGCCCCCCCCATTATACTGCCCTCCACTGCCCCCCTCCCATTATACTGCTCTCCACTGCCACCCTTCCCATTATACTGCCCTCCACTGCCACCCCTCCCATTATACTGCCCTCCCTCCCATTTACATTATACTGCCCTCCAATACCCCCCCCCCCCATCATACTCTGCTACCTCCCATACACTGCCCCCCTCCAGTCATGCTATACAGTCCCCCCATATTGCCCTTCACTACCATTATACTGCCCTCCACGCTATTTACATTATACTGCTCTCCACTACCCCCTCCCGTCATACTTCCCTCCACTACCCCCTCCCGTCATACGTCCCTCCACTAACCCCCCTCCCATCATACTTCCCTCCACTAACCCCCCTCCCATTATACTGCCCTCCACTCATCCCAGAACCCTGCACCCTTTAGATAGCTTATCCCAGAACCCTGTACCCTGTACATGGCTCATCCCAGAACCCTGTACCCTGTACATGGCTCATCCCAGAACCCTTTACTCTGTGCATAGCTCATCCCAGAACCCTGCACTCTGTACACATCTCATCCCAGAACCCTGCGCTCTGTACGCAGCTCATCCCAGCCCAGGAGGGAGTGGGAGAAGACCGGTGGAGTATCCCCCGGAGGAACTGCAGTAATTCAGGTACAGATAACATAGGGGCATACACCACAGACTGGACCAGGCTTATATCAGGGCTGTGGCAGGGAGAGAGCAAGCAGTAGTGGAATAGGGCAGCCATGAGGTGGGTGGTGTGCTCTGCTTTTCCTAACATTCACCTGGCATGGGTTAATGGCCATCACTCCTCAGTACTCTCTGCAGGGGGGGCACTCTGAAGGTACTATCTGTGTGCCTCCAGAGTACTCCCTCCCCTTACTTTCTCCAGAGTGCCCCTTTACTTTCTCCAGAGTGCACAGTAGAACAGTAGTACTAAGGGGGCTCTCTGGAGGAGGATGTAAGGGGGAACTCCAGAGGATGTAAGTAGGCACTAAGGGGCACCCTGGAGGATGTAAGGGGGCTCTAAGTTAGTATCGCCAGAGTGCCCCCTTTCATTCCCCCCTTACAACCTTACAACCAGAGTGCCACCTCACATTCTTCGGGGTGACGCACCACCAAGGTAGTATAGCAGTGGCTGACAGACTATTAGGAGGTGGTATTGCACTCCTCTTCCTCCTCTCTCCACTAACTACCCCGCCATACACTCCGCACTCCTCTCCTGTACATATTACCCCCCGCCATACACGCCGCACTCCTCTCCTGTACATATTACCCACCTCCATACACTCCGCACTCCTCTCCTGTACATATTACCCACCTCCATACACTCCGCACTCCTCTCCTGTACATATTACCCACCTCCATACACGCCGCACTCCTCTCCTGTACATATTACCCACCTCCATACACTCCGCACTCCTCTCCTGTACATATTACCCACCTCCATACACTCCGCACTCCTCTCCTGTACATATTACCCACCTCCATACACTCCGCACTCCTCTCCTGTACATATTACCCACCTCCATACACTCTCCATACACTCTGCATTTCCTATTTAACATTGCCACATTCTGCACTATATAAGTCATCTTAGACTCTCTTTAACAAAACTCCCTTTAAGCCAATATTTGGCGCAATTTAAGACCTGTCCACTGTTCACCACGACACGCGCGGGGGGGGGGGGTGTCCCTGAATGGCAGTTTGGAAATGTGGCCACCCTAATGGTGACACCGCAGAAGGGGGTGGTGGCACTGCAGAGGGTGGGGGGTGGAGACAGGGGTTGTTGGTGGCACCGCAGAGGGGGATGGAGGCAGGGGGCCTGGGGGAGATTGGAGGCAGTGGGCGATTAGGGGCAGGGGGTGTTGTTGGGGGATGAGACAGGGGTTGTTGGTGGTACCGCAGAGGGTGATGGAGGCAGGGGATGATGGAGGCAGGGGGTGATTGGAGGCAGGGGGCCTGGGGGAGATTGGAGGCAGGGGATGTTGGTGGCACCACAGAGGGGGATGGAGGCACCGCAGAGTGAGTGAGTAACTTGTATAGCGCAACAAATGCAAACTTAATCGCCTCAAGGCGCTTTCCTTCCAGTGTCGTCCTGATCCTTCAGAAGAAATGGGTATTTAGTGGGTGGGGGATGGAGACAGGGATTATTGGTGGCACCGCAGAAGGGGATAGAGGCAGGGGGCCTGAGGGAGATTGGAGGCAGGGGGTGTTTGTGGCACCACAGAGGGGGATGGAGGCACAGCAGTGGGTGGGGATGGAGACAGGGGTTGTTGGTGGCACCACAGAGGGGGATGGAGGCAGGGGGCCTGGGGGACATTGGAAGCAGGGGGTGTTTGTGGCAGGGGGTGTTGGTGGCACCGCAGAGGGTGGGGGATGGAGACAGGGGTTGATGGTGGCACTGCAGAGGGGGATGGAGGCAGGGGACGATGGAGGCAGGGGGCCTGGGGGGTCATATCACCCTTATGTATTTATACATGGAGATCATAACCCCCTTATGTATTTATACATGGAGATCATATCCCCCCTTATGTATTTATACATGGAGATCATACCCCCCTTATGTATTTATACATGGAGATCATACCCCCTTATGTATTTATACATGGAGATCATACCCCCCTTATGTATTTATACATTGAGATCATATCCCTCCCTTATGTATTTATACATGGAGATCATACCCCCTTATGTATTTATACATTGAGATCATATCCCTCCCTTATGTATTTATACATGGAGATCATACCCCCCTTATGTATTTATACATGGAGATCATATCCCCCCCTTATGTATTTATACATGGAGATCATATCCCTCCCTTATGTATTAATACATGGAGATCATACCCCCCTTATGTATTTATACATGGAGATCATATCCCTCCCTTATGTATTAATACATGGAGATCATACCCCCCTTATGTATTTATACATGGAGATCATATCCCTCCCTTATGTATTTATACATGGAGATCATATCCCCCCCTTATGTATTTATACATGGAGATCATATCCCCCCTTATGTATCAACATGCAACCTTTGTTTACATTTGCGATGGCTGTGATTGGTCACAGTGATTACATGGGACAGGACTAAGTTCATTGGTCTTGTACCCTTCTCTGTGATACGCCGTGCCTGATGGATCGCGGAACGTACCACTGCGCGGTCTAGAGGGTGTGCATGAGCAGCGCAAAGAGGAAGCCATTTTTATACAGACCACAACTTCCAGGAGTCCGCCGTCTTGCTGTTTTTTTAGAGGGCAAATGGTTAGGCCCCCAAAACTGAAGAACAATCCAGGAAGCAGCTTTCAAAGTATTTTAAAACGCAGGCTGCAGTTCTTATTTTCAACACAAGGTGCTGATCTCACTTATTTTCAGTGGAACGTAAAGACAGGAAGTGATAGAAGACAGGAAGTGATAGAAGACAGGAAGTGATAGAAGACAGGAAGTGAGAGAACACAGGAAGTGATAGAAGACAGGAAGTGATAGAAGACAGGAAGTGATTTCATCCATAGAAGGGCGGTTCCTAGAGATAAGACAGTTTGCAGGAAGCAGAGAAGGATGTCCTTGCAATCAGCAGCAGAGGAGGTAATAAGATGTTACTTTATATTTACACCCAGTAACCCCCCCCCCCCCAGTCATGTCCGTCCTCTTCCTCCATAGTCACTGTGATATCTTTTACCTCCAGCAGATACTACTATAAAGACTAAGGTGATCAGATTTTTTAAATGAAACCTGGGGACATGTTTTTACTATGTAGCGCCCCCTTGCGTTTATCACGGGTATTGCGCTCAAAAAGAATAGTTTGATTGGGAGAGTTACTTTGCTCCCGATCGCGATTTATTAGATTGGTGACCTGTGTCATTCTGGGAAGGTCCACCGGCTTGGACTGCATTCTGGGGATGCTAGTTCATCCTTGGCCGGCAGTGGGAGCCAGAGGGATTTCTGGCGGATGGAGTCTTCCCCAGCAGCCAATCGGAGAGTTTCTCTCCCACTGGGCATGCTAGGGAGGGGTATATCTGGGATGAAGGTCATGTGTTCGGGGTTCTTTTGCGTCTCCTGCGCGGGGTCCCGGAGTCGGGGTGCGGCATCCATCTTCAGGGTGTGCGCACCCATGGACCCCGTTGGTGTGGCCCACCTGGCCAAGTACCAGTCCTTGTTGACTGTCGGTCGGAGACGAATATGATGGGATCCCAGTGGTTCGCTGGGTTCCTGAATGCCATCGAGAGGATCCTACATCCGGGCCATAGACAGGTATGCTGAGCTGTCGTATGGTGCTGGATACGCAGATAATTGCTAGGAGGATTTGCTCCATTCAGACATCCGCAAATTATCCAAAATACATTGGCCTGTGGCAGAGGCCTAGAGTCAGGTCAGTGAGAAAGACCTGTTCCTCCTAGCCTGCATTAGAGTGGCGAAGCATGCAAATATGTGTTGTTAGCAGCTGAGTTGTGCTGTGCATTTATCCAGGCCTGACATCAAGTATCTCTCTTTTTCTCATCAACCTGTCCTTCTTTCATTGAGTTGATGTTCGGCTATGTTGGCCTGGAATTAAAGCATGAGAAAATCTTTATTGCCTGTCTGGACATTCAATTTACTACTACGTGTTCTGGTGCACCCCTAGACCAAGCAAGGGTAACTTCAACATGCCGATCCCATCATCAATCCAGTGGCTCCTTCGGGGGTGAGCGCTACAACTAGTAATGACGACAACCAGTGAGGCCTCGTACACACGATCGAGAAACTCGTCTTGAATAAAAAACAGTTTTCCCCGACGAGTTCCTTGTCAGGCTTGTCGAGAATCTTGTCAAGCTGTCTATGCGTACACACTGTCAAGACCAAATCTCGTCGTTCTCAAACGCGGTGACGTACAACGGCACTATAAAGGGGAAGTTCGATTCCACTGGCGCCACCCTTGGGGCAGCTTTTGCCAATCTCATGTTACTGCGTGTTAAGTAAAAGTTTGGTATCGATTCACGCTTTTCATTCTATTACAGCGTGACAAATGTGCTATCTCTATTACAAACACTACTTTTACCGAAGGTGCGCTCCCATCTCATACTTTATTATGAGCATGTGCGGGTTTCTATGCATACACACGAACGTGTTTTTCGTCATAAACCAGCCCGATGAGAAACACAACGAAGAAATCGAGACTCAAGAACTTGTTCTCTTTTTCTCGTCGAGTTCCACGACAGTTTTCTCGACGAAAAACCTACACAGGAAAACGGTCATGTGTACGAGAAATGACTCTTTGCCCATCGCCACTGCCGCCTGCCTAACAGCCTTTCAAGTCTTACTCTTCGGGCCCCGGCTACTACTGGGTGGGGAGTGGAGGAGGATCACTCCACCAGGGAAGGCAAGGAGATAGGCAGGCAGGTGGCTGGCCGGGACTTGAGCCAAGGCAGAAGAACATGTGAGCGGAGCTGAATGGGCATGCGCCCGAAACCGATGAAAAATTCCCTCCGACCAGCACATGATCAACACAAAGGGACAAAGATAATGGAAAAAAATATACCCCCTAAGCTAGTAAGAGCAGCGGAGCGGGGGTGTGTAGTTCAGATATTTTTTTTATTCTGCACTGACTGTCTTTAAAATTGCTCCAGCCTCTGTTCAAATCCAATCTGGGGACAAAACCCGGGGACAGTGTCCCCAACTGGGGACTGTCCCCAGAAACCGGGATGGTCTGGTCACCCTAATAAAAACAAATATATAGAGTATTATATATGTACACAGAGCCTCTGGTTTATAGACCAGGTACATCCTAAATATAGAACCATTTCTCCAACTGTCCATCCAGAGCCTCTGGTTTATAGACCGGATACATCCTAAATATAGAACCATTTATCCAACTGTCCATCCAGAGCCTCTGGTTTATAGACCGGATACATGCTAAATATAGAGCCATTTATCCAACTGTCCATCCAGAGTCTCTGGTTTATAGACTGGATAAATCCTAAATATAGAGCCATTTATCCAACTGTCCATCCAGAGCCTCTGGTTTATAGACCGGATACATCCTAAATATAGAGCCATTTATCCAACTGTCCATCCAGAGCCTCTGGTTTATAGACTGGATAAATCCTAAATATAGAGCCATTTATCCAACTGTCCATCCAGAGCCTCTGGTTTATAGACCGGATACATCCTAAATATAGAGCCATTTATCCAACTGTCCATCCAGAGTCTCTGGTTTATAGACCGGATACATCCTAAATATAGAGCCATTTATCCAACTGTCCATCCAGAGCCTCTGGTTTATAGACTGGGTTCATGCTGGACATAAAGTGAAGGGATATCTCTCCATCCAGGACACAGATGGAAAAATATATTAATATTATTTCTTCTTCAGTGATTCCAAGCCAAAATAAAAGATTTTAGTTAGAGATGTTCTTTAAAAGCAGTCTGAGTTGAGGCTGCTTTTCTTTTTCAGCTAATATAGTATGCGAGGTGGTGGAGGCAAGCGGTGCGGGGGATGAGCTGGACGTCTGACCTCAGGTACGTTTCTACTGCTTCTGATCCTCCTCTATTTCCTCTTGTCTTCTCCCTTTCATTCTTTCTCTTTCTCTCTCTTGTCTTCCATGCCTAATTTATTTATTTCTTCTTCTTCTTTGTCCGTCTTCCTTTTAGTGGCCTTCTAGCATTGAGTGACCTGGTTGCTGAGGCACCGGGAGGGGGGTGAGCATTAGGAGAGTCGGCCGGTCGGACAGACTCGGGATCTCGTTGCCGAGGGGCAGCTTGGCCCTCTTGGGGGTCAGGCACTTGTTTTGCCACCTTGGGGCGGGCATCTCGTCCGCTGTGGAGGTCGGTCGGGGTCGTGGCATGCGGGGAGGTATGATGAGGTCTATGGAGGCCCCCTCCCCTTGTGAGCGCTCGGCTGGCTTATCATCTAACCTGCAGATTATTTAATGCACCAATTGCAGTCCGGTTGATCGGTCGGTTTGGCTTCCTGTTCTTGCCCCCCCCTTCAGCGAGTGCCCGTTTCTATCGGTTGATGAGAGGCTTACATTGTGTCTTCCCCACGCTTTGTTTTTCGGGTATTGTGTTTTATACGGTGGGGTTGGCTCCTCCTCCGACTCGCTGCCCGGTCTATAAGTATACGTTTAATTTATGCCCACTAGAATACTGGGTCCTGATTTGTCTACATGTTTCTCTGTCTTAAATGTCTAATTTGTTTATTTTTTATGTTATGTTAAAAACTGAATGGCTTACTGTTTGCTGCAAATGCTCCTGACAACGAGTGTTGTGATGTACCACTTTGCCGTTCACAAATAAAGATTTTACAAAAAAAAAAAAAAAAGCATTCTGAGATATCAGAACTCTGGAGGAACTTTGTGCAGACATTTTTCATCCCAGTACAGAACAGTTAGCTCTCATTTTATTATTGTCTACAGAGAGGAGAGTCCTGTATAGATCAGGAGGAATCTGGGAGGTCACGTGACATTATTTTTATATTAGAATATTATTTTAATGAATTACAATCTGGAGAGGTGAGGAGGAACATAGATCAGGAGTGACCATTGCTAATTTCTCTCTTTACACAGGATTGTAAAGTGGTGAAAAAAATATCTGGTGATCCATTAACTCCCAGCAGTTGGGAGGAGTGGGAGTATTTAGAAGGACACAAGGATCTCTACAAGGACATCATGATGGAGAATCAGCCGCCCCTCACATCACCGGGTAAGAGGAGACTTTATTGTAAAGGAGAGAGCAGTACGGAGGGTCCACCTAGATCCCCCATCATCTGATAAACACATAGATACAATGTATTCAGTCAGTGTGTGTGTTTCCTACAGATGGATCCAGTAATGGGAACCCACCAGAGAGATGTCCCTGTCCTCTGTATTCCCGGGATTCCACACAGGAAGGTCACACCATCCCTCACCATCATCAGGTAGGTGGGACTGAGCAGTTAGAACTCAAAAGAATGCTAAGCTATGAGAGGACCTTCTTCTATGTTCCCTTTCTTCAATGTATTCTATCACCTATGGGGTTTAGGGTGAAGAACTTAAAGATATCAAAGTTGAGTATAAAAAGGAGGAAGAAGAGAGGTTGGTGAGTGGAGATCAGCAGTCTATGGAGGAGGGGGAGATGATTATGGAAAGTAAACAGGAGGAATCTTCTCTACGTATGGACTCAGAGAGATGTCCCCGTCCTCTGTATTCCTGGGATTCCATACAGGAAGATCACACCATCCCTCACCATCATCAGGTAGGTGGGACTGTGCATGTAGACCTAAAATGTATTCTAAGCTATGAGTTGTAATCTCTTATTTCTTTTTAGAAATGTATTCTATCATCTCTTGTGTTTTAGTGTGAAGAACAGAAAGACGTCAAAGCTAATATTAAAGAGGAAGAAGAGAGGTTGGTGAGTGGAGATCAGCAGTCTATGGAGGAGAGGGAGATGATTATGGAAAGTAAAGAGGAGAAATCTGCTCTACTTATGGACCCAAGTAAGTTAAAAAAAGTTCCCATTATTATTTCATGTCTATGAGTATAAAGTTTGTATTTACTTTGTTACATCAGAGGAGAAAAGGTCGATGTCTACTGAGAAAACTTAAAATTTAGAAGCATTAGTTTTTACAGAGGAAGGCAGGATATATAAAGCTCTGCTTCATTTTCTTAAGGTTAAAAAGATTCCTTCCTGATCCCAAAATGCAATCGGTTAACTCTTCAGATCAACATTCTAAAAAAAGTTCCTACGATTATTAGTAACCATGTTTAGTATTTGTAATATAAATGTGAAATGTTAACTGCTGATAGTAAAAAAACATCATCGATGTACCTACCCCACCGCCCAATGTACTGTGGGTATTGTAAACCACATAAATCAACTCTAGTCTTCACCTCAATAAGGTAATTATGTATATTTACTGCATTAACCAATGTTCCCAACAAATGAGGAGGAGATACTGTACACCATATGAAAGGTCCATCTCCATTCCTCAATATAACGTCATGTTCCCAACAAATGAGGAGGAGATACTGTACACCATATGAAAGGTCCATCTCCATTCCTCAATATAACGTCATGTTCCCAATAAATGAGGAGGAGATACTGTACACCATATGAAAGGCCCATCTCCATTCCTCAATATAACGTCATGTTCCCAACAAATGAGGAGGAGATACTGTACACCATATGAAGGGTCCATCTCCATTCCTCAATATAACGTCATGTGCCCAACAAATGAGGAGGAGATACTGTACACCATATGAAAGGTCCATCTCCATTCCTCAATATAACGTCATGTTCCCAACAAATGAGGAGGATACTGTACACCATATGAAAGGCTCTCCATTCCTCAATATAACGTCATGTTCCCAACAAATGAGGAGGAGATACTGTACACCATATGAAAGGTCCATTTTCGTTCCTCAATATAATGTCATGTTCCCAATAAATGAGGAGGAGATACTGTACACTATATGAAAGGTCCATCTCCATTCCTCAATAACAATGTCCTCAATGCACAAAGTTGCACAGTGTGATTTGGGTGAATTGTATTGTTTATCTACATTGAATTTCTATTTCTGTTCTGATTTCTCCCACTTGCATTCCGGAGCTCAAAGATTTAGAACTAGACCAACATATATGACTCCTGAATACAAGATTCCAACAATTCTTCTAACATTTATTGTAAAATTTGTTTCTCAGCAGATGACCATAATGTCCGGAATACGTCTGAGGAATCTTCTGATAAATCACATACCAGGACTCTAAGATCTCACAGTAGAAATACTTTAATAGATCCGTCTATTCCAGAGGAATCTTCTTCAGGGCAGGAAGGAGATCCCACAGAAGAGAGGTCATTGTCATGTTCAGTGTGTGGGAAACTTTTCACAAAAAAGAGAGACCTTCTTAGACACAAGAAATGTCACACTGCTGAGCGTCCCTATTCATGTTCAGAGTGCGGGAAGTGTTTCACTCTGAAAAGCAATCTTATTAGACACCAGAAGCTTCACACAGGGGTGCGCCCCCATTCATGTTCAGAGTGCGGGAAATGTTTCTTTCAAAAAAATCACTTACTTAAACATCTTAGAATGCACATGGGTGTGCGTCCCTTTTCATGTTCAGAGTGCGGGAAATGTTTTACTGAGAGAAGAATCCTCCTTATACACCAGAGAAGTCACACAGGTGAATGTCCTTATTCATGTTCTGAGTGCGGAAAATGTTTTGCCGACAAAAAAAATCTTATTGCACACCAGAGATGTCACACGGGTGAGATTCCCTATTCCTGTTCGGAGTGCGGGAAAGGTTTCAGTGAGAATAAAAGTCTTATTAGACACCAGAGGCTTCACACAGGGGAGCGTCCCTATTCATGCTCAGAGTGCGGGAAAGGTTTCATTACAAAGGAAAAACTTCTTGTACACCAGAGAGATCACACAGGTGAGCGTCCTTATTCATGTTCGGAGTGTGGGAAATGTTTCAAATGGAAATATTCATTTGATGAACACCAGAAGATTCATGCGAATGAGCGTCCCTATTCATGTTCAGAGTGTGGGAAATCTTTCAATCAGAAAAGAAACCTTGATGACCACCAGAGAATTCACACTGGTGAGCGTCCTTATTCATGTTCAGAGTGCGGGAAATCTTTCACTCAGAAAGGAAGACTTACTCAACACCAGAAAAAGCACACAAGCTCTTTTTAGCTATTGTTTGATAGATCTGAGTCTGCAGGGATTGGATTCTAGTAATATGATCCTCTAATCTTACAGAGATGACTCGGTCCCGCACTCACACAGACCGCACCATACAACTAAACTGTGCTAATACATGGCCAGATATGACAATACATGGACAACACTTCTTATTGGTTGAAATCGGTTTCTGTACATTATTGTTTTTTTTGTTTTACTGAAGTAGCCGGCTTCTCATTGGTCCAACCAATAATTCATACATTTTATAGTTTATGTTCTTCATTTATAAAGGTTTTGATTTAGATTCTATCTTAGTTTTTATTGTTTGTTAACCACTTGATGACCGCCATGTTATTCTCCTTCCTCTATACGCCTTTTTTTTTTATTTTCAGCACCGTGATACTTTGACTGACAATTACTCGGTCATACAACACTGTGCCCCAATGAATTTGATATAATTTGTGAGACACGGAAAGCTTTCCTTTGGTTTTGTGTCTCCACCACTTTTACTTTATAAGGGGAAAAAAGACATGATTTTTTTTAATAAAAATCATTTTTGTTAGTTTACGCTTATAAATAAAAAGTTTGGTTGCACTGATACTGTTTTTTTATTGGCGCGTACGAGTTCTGATACTTTCGGTCACAAACTCGCCAATACTGAGTACCGATACTTTGAAGTGTGATTTGCGCCAATACAAAAAATAAATTGGTGCAAATCGCACTGCAAAGAATCAAATGCAAGAGAGAGAGGGTAGGAAGAAAGGGGGAAGGGAGAGAAGGGGCAGAGAGAGAGGGGGGGAGAGAGAGAGAGGCAGGTAGTGAGAGAGAGACAGGGGGCAGGAAGAAACGGGGGCAGGGAGAGAGACTGGGGACAGGGAGAGAGAAAGGGCGTAGAGAGAGAGAGGGGCAGGTAGTGAGAGAGGGACAGGGGGCAGAGAGAGAGAGGGCAGGAAGAAACGGGGGCAGGGAGAGAGACTGGGGACAGGTAGAGAGAGAGGGGGGCAGGGAGAGAGGGCAGGTAGAGAGGGACAGACAGAGGCAGGTAGTGAAAGAGGGCAGGGAGAGAGAAGGGGAAGAAAGGCAGACAGGGAGATAGAGAGGCCTGGGAGAGATGAGGCAGAGACAGAGAGGAGGCAGGGAGAGAGAGCGATAGAGGGCATGCAGAGAGGGGGGCAGGGAGAGAGAGAGAGGGCAGGAAGAAAGATTGGGGGCATGTAGAAAGGGGAGAGAGAGGCAGACTAGTGAGAGAGGGGGGCAGGTAGAGAGAGAGGGGGCAAGAATAAAGGGGACAGGGAGAGAGAGTGGGGGCAGGTAGAGAGGGGAAGAGAGAGAGGCAGGTAGCAAAAGAGAAAGAGGGCAGGAAAAATGGGAGCAGGGAGAGAGTGGGGGCAGGAAGAGAGGCAGGTAGTGTGAGAGATGGACAGAGGGGGGCAGGGAGAGAGAGGCAAGTAGTGAAAGAGGCCAGGGAGAGAGAGGGGGAAGAGAGAGAGGGGGCAGGGAGAAAGGGGGAGAGAGAGGCAGGTAGTAAAAAGGGGTTGGGGAGAGAGAAGGGGAAGAAAGGTGGACAGGGAGATAAAGAGGGCTGGGAGAGAGGAGGCAGGGAGAGAGAGGAGGGAAAGGAGAGAGAGAGGGGGACAGAAAGAGAGAGAGAGGGGGGGGGGGGGGGGCAGGAGGAAAAAGAGGGCAGACAAGGCTACAAACAAGTACGCTAGGCAAATAGCAATGTGATTTAAGGTAGATATTAAGGTAAAATATTTTTTGTTATTTTCAATATATTTAGGGCAAATTATTTAGTCGCATCACCCCCTGCCTCCATCCCCCCTCTGCGGTGCCAGAATCACCCCCTGCCTCCAATCTCCCCTCTGCAGTGCCACTGCAGACACCATCACCCCCTGCCTTCAATCTCCCCCTGCCTCCATCGCATCCCCCTCTGCCACAATCACCTGATGTCATTGTCGACTGGGCTGTCTGTCACTCTGTCCATCCCCGACTCCCCTGTGAACTTTGTATTGCTGGATGCAGCAGGCTCCTCCATTCCACCGCTGCTGCGTGCTGCTCAGCCTCCGAGTCCTGACTCCTGATTAAGGGTGTGCTGCTCCTCCGACCTCCTGATTAGTTACAGATATAAAATTCTGGCGCGTGCGCCTGGCAGGCTGTCCTATTACATCACTCCCTGGTGCAGCGCGGCACAGCCTCTGTGAAATCCGCCCCTAAATAGAGCATATGCTCAGCTCGGCAAGCTCTGGAACTGCGCAAGCTGAACTGATCTTGGCTATTTTTACTGGCACCTTTTTTACTGGCCGCAACTATGGACTTTTACAGACGGGGGAAAAAAATGCCTGTTTTTACGGACTGTCCGTAAAAATACGGACGTTAGGAAACACCGCTCCAAAGGTAAAGTGGGAAGATGGAGTGGGTCCAAGAGAACTACTAGATCCTCCCCCAAGTACGATGAAATAGGGCGGTGATGGCGAACCTTGGCACCCCAGATGTTTTGGAACTACATTTCCCATGATGCTCATGCACTCTGCAGTGTAGGTGAGCATCATGGGAAATGTAGTTCCAAAACATCTGGAGTGCCGAGGTTCACCATCACTGGAATAGAGGAATATAGTGCTGTGTAAAAAGAGACAAGCATTAAGAATTTCCTCCCGAGAAGACGCCAATGATCCAGAGGGCGAATAAATGCAAGGGACACCAGTGGAGGCATAGCTATCAGCCAGAAGCATTGCCAACAGGCAATTATTCTTATGTCCTTGTTCTAATACCTGTCCACAGTACGGGTCCTAGCTTTTTTTGCCATGTCTTGTTAATAGAGATCCCTTCTAGCCTGACAAAGGTCTACCAGTGATGTGGGTGAAGGAGTGTCAGCATATATCTAAACGCAAGCCTGTTCATTCTCCTGTCATGGCTATGTTGTGTTTTCGCAGCCTTAATGGCTAAAATATACTCCCCTCTAACAGTCGCCTTGAAGGCATCCCAGATCAATTGTGTAGTGGACGAACCCTCATTAATTTTCCAATAGGATTGTAGTAACGGCAATATTACTCCATCTATCAACGGATCAAATACTGTATTTATCGGCGTATATCGCGCACTTTTTTGCCCTGAAAATCAGGGCAAAATCGTGGGTGCGCGATATACGCCGATACCCGCTTTCCCGCGCCGAGTTTTGAGTACTGCACCGACATATACCGAGCGCAGTACACTCGGGTATATTCGGCCAGTCTTGGCTTCTTCCACGGTCACGTCCTGGACGTACAGGACGTGAGCGCGGAAGAAGCCGAGCCTGCCGAAGAGGACACCGGACCCGCCGAAGAGGACACCGGACCCGCCGAAGAGGACACCGGACCCGCCGCAGAGGACACCGGACCCGCCGCAGAAGGACACCGGACCCGCCGCAGAAGGACACCGGACCCGCCGCAGAAGGACACCGGACCCGCCGCAGAAGGACACCGGACCCGCCGCAGAAGGACACCCGATGCCGCAGAAGGACGCCGGACCCGCCGAAGAGGACACCCGAAGCCGCGCATAACACCAAAACTGTAAGTACAAAAATAACTTTTTTTCCACGGGATTGGGGGTCACTTTAGGGGTGCGCGGTATACGCGGGAGCACGTTATACCGCGATAAATACGGTACCCACTCCGGAGATAAACGCCAAGAACCTGAGAAGCGGCAATCTGCCAAGAGCAGCACAACCTGGAGTGGGGAGTGATCTGATAAGCCCTCTAGAAGACAGGAGGCCTCCATTATCAATGGCAGCAAATCCGAGGAAGAGAATGCAATTTTGGAGGAGGAAGCATGCACCAGAGACAAGTGAGAATAACTCTTATGCCGCGTACACACGGTCGTTTTTTGCGATGAAAAAAAACGACGTTTTTTAAAACGTCATTTAAATTGATCGTGTGTGGGCAAAACGTTGTTTTTTGTCTTAAAAAAAACGACCAAAAAAAAATTCCAACATGCTTGAATTTTTTGTGTCGTTTTTCAAAACGTCGTTTTTTGTTTCACAAAAAGTCACCGTGTGTAGCAAAAACGTCGTTTAAAACGACGTTTTTCAACCCGCGCATGCCTAGAAGTTAGTTATGAAGCGAGCTTCAATGGAAAAGTGTGGTGAACGTAACCTTGTTTTTTGTGAAAAAAACGATGGTGTGTATGCAAAATTGTCTTTGAAAGTGACGTTTCAAAAACGTCGTTTTTTACTTCACAAAAAACTTCGTTTTTTTTCATCGCAAAAAACGACCGTGTGTACGCGGCATTAGGTCGCGGATGCTTCCACCTCCATACTTCCGTCAGTCCCACAGAAGCAGCCCAGTCAACCAGCTCCAGATTATGTGCATTAGACATGTGCATTCGTTTTTTTTCAAATGCATTTTTGTCCAAATTTCAGGGGTTTTCACGTTTGTTTAACCACTTGCCGACCGCCCACCGCAGTTATACGTCATGACTTTAAAGATGGATATCTCGGTAACGGCAGCAGCTGCTGCCACAACCGAGATATCCATCTCTTCAGTGGGCGGTCGGTCAAACAACAACGGCAGTCTCCGCAGCGGATTCGCCGCACGATCGCCATTATCGGTGGCGGGCGAGGGCCCCCCCCCTCCCACACCCTCCGCCGCTTACCGGAGCCGTCGGTAGCGGCGGAGGCGATCAGGTCCTCTCCCGTGCTCAGTGAGGGAAATATTTCCTCCATCCGTCCCCATAGCTCTGCTGGGCGGAAGTGACGTCAAAACGTCAGTCCCGCCCAGCGTCTTAAAGAGACATTTTTTTTTTATGTCATTTGAAAAATGACATTTTACATTTTTTATTTTTTTTTGCATTTAAGCCTAAATATGAGATGTGAGGTCTTTTTGACCCCAGATCTCATATTTAAGAGGACCTGTCATGCTTTTTTCTATTACAAGGGATGTTTACATTCTTTGTAATAGGAATAAAAGTGATAATTTTTTTTATTTCAGTGTTAAAAATTGGTAAAATAAAAAAAAAAAATACGAAAACAAAAAAAAAAAATACGAAAAAATAAATAAAAAATGTTTCAAATCGCCCCGTCCCGACGAGCTTGCGCGCAGAAGCGAGCGCATACGCGAGTAGCACCCGCATATAAAACCGGTGTTCAAACCACACAAGTGAGGTATCGCCGCGATCGTTAGGGCAAGAGCAATAATTCTAGCCTTAGACTTCCTCTGTATCTCAAAAAATGCAACCTGTAGAATTTTTTAAACGTCGCCTATCGAGATTTTTAAGGGTAAAAGTTTGACTCCATGCCATGAGCGGGCGCAATTTTTAAGCGTGACATGTTGGGTATCATTTTACTCGGCGTAACATTATCTTTCACAATATGTAAAACAATTGTGTCAAATTTATTATTGTTTTATATTTTAATTTAAAAAAGTGAAATTTTTCCAAAAAAGCGCTTGTAAGACCGCTGCGCAAATACGGTGTGACAAAAAGTATTGCAATGACTGCCATTTTATTCTCTAGGGTGTTAGAAAAAATATATATATATATATATATAATGTTTGGGGGTTTTAAGTAATTTTATAGCAAAAAAAAATGTTTTAGTCTCGTAAACACGAAATCTGAAAAACAGCCTTGGGCCTTAAGTGGTTAAACAAATGATAACGAACAAGCAGCATCCAAAAGATTCAACATAAAAAATGCTTTATTTTCGTTTCTTTGCGACAACAGTTCGACATTGATAGGAGATTCGACATGACAGTGACAATAGCGATCTGTGTCTATCGAACCTGCGGTTAAATGTGCCTAACCTAACTCTATTAGTCCGAGATTATTCGACATTATAGAGACATGAAGATTAGACGAAGCAGCTAAAAACATACAATCGCCACGAGCTATATAGGCTATAGAAGAATTCTAATGTTGGTTGACTAGTAATATTAATTTATAAATATAATTATTACTAGTGTCATACAACGTTAGAATTCTACTATAGCTTGTGGGCGGAGCAATTAACCTGAAATGTACGATCGCGGTGTCGTACAGTTTAGCTGCTTTGGCGAATCTTCTTAGAACATTCAACAGACACCATAAGCCTTCAATCACCAATTCAACCTTAATTCATTTGGATTTTCGGACGAATTTTTAACCACTTCCCGCCCGGCCAATAGCAGATTTACGGCCGGGAAATGGTTATGAAATCGTGACTGGACGTTCTCAAACGTCCTGCACGATTTCATGGCGCGCGCGCCCGTGGGGGCGCGCGGCGATCGCTGATGCGGGGTGTCAGTCTGACACCCTGCATCACCGATCTCGGTAACGAGTCTCTGGCAGGGGCTCGCTACCACGTGATCAGCCGTGTCCAATCATGGCTGATCACGATGTAAACAGGAAGAGCCATAGATGGCTCTTCCTCACTCGCGTCTGACAGACGCGAGTACAGGAGAGCCGATCGGCTGATTGTTTATCAGCGCAGCCCCCCCTCCTATGCCCACACTAGACCACCAGGGATGCCCACACTGGCAGGGCAAAAAAAAACGTAAAAAAAAAACAGGATTTAAAAATAAAATAAAAATACAGGTCAAAAAAAAAGAAAGATGCCAGTCAGTGCCCACACATGGGCACTGACTGGCAACATATACATCAGTGCCACCCCTCAAAGTCCATCAGTGCCACCCCACTGTGTCCTTCAGTGCCACACCTCCATGCTAATCCATGCCCAGTGCCCACCTATCAGTGCCCATCTGTGCCACCCATAAGTACCCATCGGTGCCACCCATGAGTGCCATTCTGTGCCGCCTATGAGTTCTCAGTGCTGCCCATGAGTGCCCATCAGTGCCGCCTATGAGTGCCCATCAGTGCCACCTATGAGTGCCCATCAGTGCCGCATACCAGCGCCGCCTATCAGTGCCACCTCATCGGTGCCCATCAGTACTACCTCATCAGTGCCCATCAGTGCCGCCATATAAGTGCCCGTAATTGAAAGAGAAAACATACTTATTTACAAAAAAGTTAACAGAAAAAAATAAAAATGTATTTTTTCTTCAAATTTTTTTGTCTTTTATTAGTTGTTGCGCAAAAAATAAAAACCGCAGAGGTGATCAAATACCACCAAATGAAAGCTCTATTTGTGGGGAAAAAAGGACGCCAATTTTGTTTGGGTACAGTGTAGCATGACCGCGCAATTGTCATTCAAAGTGCGACATGGCTGAAAGCTGAAAATTGGCTTGGGCGGGAAGGTGCGTAAGTGCCCGGTATGGAAGTGGTTAATGAAACAAAATAAAAACAAATTTCTGAAGTAACTAAATAATTATTAATTCTTGGGAGAAAATTAAATTCCGAAAACAAAATATTTCAATGTGCACACTGTGGGTTAGAAGTATCTAATGCGTAATCAAGAATTCTATTAAAATCCATAGCCATTAGAAGTTTATCCATCAGTTCGTACAGAAGTCCGCTGGTGGAAGGACGCGGGATGTACACAGTAATTTCTCGCTTTAAACAGGATTGTAAAGTGGTGAAGAAAATATCTGGTCATCCATTAACACCCAGCAGTTGGAAGGAGTGGGAGTATTTAGAAGGACACAAGGATCTCTACAAGGACGTCATGATGGAGAATCAGCCGCCCCTCACATCACCGGGTAAGAGGAGACTTTATTGTAAAGGAGAGAGCAGTACGGAGGCTCCACCTAGATCCCCCATCATCTGATAAACACATAGAAACAATGTATTCAGTCAGTGTGTGTGTTTCCTACAGATGGATCCAGTAATGGGAACCCACCAGAGAGATGTCCCCGTCCTCTGTATTCCCAGCTAACAGTGGGGCCCAAACTATATGGTGGTGCACATTATTGTAAAGTAGAGAGCAGTACGGAGAATCCACCTATGCCTCGTTTCCACTGAACGGAGCGGTTCGGTACAGTTTGGAGCGCTTAGAATGGGTCCGGTCTATTCTTCTGAGCGTTTCCACTGCAAATCGGACCATCCGGGACCATACAAGGTTTAGAAAAAATGCCTAGCACGTCCACCAATCAGTGAGATGTATTGTAGGTCCGCCCTAACCGAACCGTTTCATTTTCTATGGCCCCACATCTGAAGCAGGACCCAGAATGGTCCGGTATGGTTCGTTTTTACGGCACGCTTTTATAATGGAAACACCCAAAATAGCATACCGTACCGAACCCATCGTCTGATAAACACATAGAAACAATGTATTCAGTCAGTGTGTGTGTTTCCTACAGATGGATCCAGTAATGGGAACCCACCAGAGAGATGTCCCCGTCCTCTGTATTCCAGGGATTCCACACAGGAAGGTCACATCATCCCCCACCATCATCAGGTAGGTGGGAGTGAGCATGTAGACCTCAACATGTATTCTAAGTTATAGGATGACATTCTTCTATGTAATCGCTTCTTTATTCTTATACATTTTTTCTATCATCTTTGGGTTTTAGAATGAAGAACGGAAAGACTTCAAAGCTGATATTAACCAGTTAAGGACCGCCTACTGTACATTTACGTCAGCAGAATGGCACGGCTGGGCACGTCAACATATATATACGTTGGTTCTAGTACCCAGCCGTGGGTACCCAGGCAAGCTCCTGTGACCCGGTCCGAAGCTGCAGTGCGGCGATCGGTCCCCGGAGCTAAAGAACGGGGAGAGCCATGTGTAAACACGGCTTCCCCGTGCTTCACTGTGGCCGCAGCATCTATCACGTCATCCCTGTTATAGGGGGACGTGATCGATGACGTCACACCTACAGCCACACCCCCCTACAGTTGTAAACACACACAGGGAACACTCAAACCCTACAGCGCCCCCGTGTGGTTAACTCCCAAACTGTAACTGTCATTTTCACAGTAAACAATGCAATTTAAATTTAAATGCATTTTTTTGCTGTGAAAATGACAATTGTGTCAAAATTGTCCGAAGTGTCACGAAAAAAAAAAAATCGCTGATCACCGCTATTGGTAGTAAAAAAAAAAAAATTTATAAAAATGCAATAAAACTATCCCTTATTTTGTAAATGCTATAAATTTTGCGAAAACTAACCGATAAACACTTCTTGCGATTTTTTTTACCAAAAATAGGTAGAATACGTATCGGTCTAAACTGAGGAAAAAAATATATGTTTATATATATTTTGGGGGGATATTTATTATAGCAAAAAGTAAAGAATATTGCATTTTTTTCAAAATTGTCGCTCTATTTTTGTTTATAGCGCTAAAAAAAAAAAAACGCAGAGGTGATCAAATACCACCAAAAGAAAGCTCTATTTGTGGGGAAAAAGGGACACCAATTTTGTTTGGGAAACGTTGCACGACCGCGCAATTGTCAGTTAAAACGGCGCAGTGCCGAATCGCAAAAAGGGGCAAGGTCCTATACCTGCATTTTGGTCCGGGTCTTAAGTGGTTAAAGAGGAAGAAGAAGAGAGGTTGGTGAGTGGAGATCAGCAGTCTATGGAGGAGGGGGAGATGATTATGGAAAGTAAACAGGAGGAATCTTCTCTACATATGGACACAAGTAAGTAATAGACACTAAATATAGAACCAGTTTCCATTATTATTTTATTTCTATGAGTATAAAGTTTGTATTTACATTGTTACATCAGAGGAGAAAAGGTCGATGTCTACTGAATTCACCCAGGAGAAAATTTCAAATATTGAAGCAGTAGTTTTTACAGAGGAAGGCAAGATACTCATATAAAGCTTGGCCTTGTTTTCTTTAGGTTAAGAAGATTCCTTCCTCATTCCAAAAGGCAATCAGTTAACTCTTCATATCAACATGCTAAAAAAAAAATCCTACAATTATCAGTAACCATATTTAGTATTTGTAATAAAAATGAGAAGCCTTAACTGCTGATAGTAAGAACGTCAACGATGTACCTACTCCACCGCCCAATGTACTGTGGGTATTGTAAACCACATGATTAAAGTCTAGTCCTCACCTCAATAAGGCAATCCTATTTACTACATTAAACAATGTTCCCAACAAATGAGGGGGAGATACTGTACACCATATGAAAGGTCCATCTCCATTCCTCAATATAACGTCATGTTCCCAACAAATGAGGAGGAGATACTGTACACCATATGAAAGGTCCATCTCCATTCCTCAATATAACGTCATGTTCCCAACAAATGAGGAGGAGATACTGTACATCATATGAAAGGTCCATCTCCATTCCTCAATATAACGTCATGTTCCCAACAAATGAGGAGGAGATACTGTATACCATATGAAAGGTCCATCTCCATTCCTCAATATAACGTCATGTTCCCAACAAATGAGGAGGAGATACTGTACACCATATGAAAGGTCCATCTCCATTCCTCAATATAACGTCATGTTCCCAACAAATGAGGAGGAGATACTGTACACCATATGAAAGGTCCATCTCCATTCCCCAATATAACGTCATGTTCCCAACAAATGAGGAGGAGATACTGTACACCATATGAAAGGTCCATCTCCATTCCCCAATATAACGTCATGTTCCCAACAAATGAGGAGGAGATACTGTACACCATATGAAAGGTCCATCTCCATTCCCCAATATAACGTTATGTTCCCAACAAATGAGGGGGAGATACTGTACACCATATGAAAGGTCCATCTCCATTCCTCAATATAATGTCATGTTCCCAACAAATGAGGAGGAGATACTGTACACCAGGGGTTGCAAACTCAAATTTATCGGGGGCCGCATCAGCAGTATGGTTACCCTCAAAGGGCCGGGTGCGCTACACATACAGTGCATGGGTCAGGATTGCGCCTAAAAATTCCTCACATCTGTACTCTATCCTACCTTCCTACCTGGACCAGCTCTGCTCCCTCCCTTTGTATTGGGCTATAGTACCTTTTTTTTTGGGGCTATAGTGGTACCATCCCTCTGTGGGCAGATCTCCTGTGTAATCAGTATTTTTTTTTTACGATAACTGTAAAATAGCAGCACACTTTGCTAGTGCAAAAGCAAGCAATCTCTGCCACAACATTCAGTGGCATGCAAAAAATGCAGGCATCGCTGGCTGGAAGAACTGGAGGTGGAGACAGGGCGGTGGTGGAGGCGGAGAAGGAGGCAGGCACCAGAGCGGTATTGTAAGCCGGCATGCCTTCAGAACGAGCGGAGGCAGCGGTGAAGGTGGAGACAGGGCGTAGGAGGCGGGCACCAGAGCGGCATTGTAAGCCATCGTGCCTTCAGAACGAGCGGAGGAGGCGGTGAAGGTGGAGACAGGGCGTAGGAGGAGGCGGGCTGGAGTTGGGAAAAAAACCCAGACTGGATTTAAAAAAAAAACTGGACTGGAGTTGGGAAAAAAAACCCGGACTGGATTTTTTTAAAAACTGGACTGGAGTTAAAAAAAAAACAACTTTTCAACTCCAGTCCAGTTTTTTTCAATCCAATCCGTTTTTTTCAACTCCAGTCCAGTTTTTTTTAAATTCCAGTCCGTTTTTTTTTTTAACTCCAGTTCAGTTTTTTTAAAAATCCAGTCCGGGTTTTTTTTCCAACTCCAGTCCAGTTTTTTTTAAATCCAGTCCGTTTTTTTTTTTCCAGCGTCAGCCCATTTTTTTTTTAGAATGCAGTCCGGGTTTTTTTTATCAACTCCAGTCCAGTTTTTTTTTTTTTGTATTCCAGTCCGGGTTTTTTTTTAACTCTAGTCCAAATTTTTTTTAAATCCAGTCCAGGTTTTTTCCAACTCCAATCCAGTTTTTTTTTATGTCCAGTCCGTTTTTTTTTTCATCTTCAGTCCAGTTTTTTCTTTAAATCCAGTCCGGATTTTTTTCCAACGTCAGCCCATTTTTTTTTTTAGAATGCAGTCCGGGTTTTTTTATCAACTCCAGTCCAGTTTTTTTTTATTCCAGTCCGGGTTTTTTTTTAACTCTAGTCCAATTTTTTTTTAAACCCTGTCCGGGTTTTTTTTAAAACTCCAGTCCAGTTTTTTTTAAGATCCAGTCCGGGTTTTTTTCCCAACTCCAGTCCAGTTTTTCTTTTATGTCCAGTCCGTGATTTTTTTCATCTTCAGTCCAGTTTTTTTTTTTTAAATCCAGTCCGGTTTTTTTTTCAACGTCAGCCCATTTTTTTTTAGAATGCAGTCCGGGTTTTTTTTTTTTCAAACTCCAGTCCAGTTTTTTTCAAAATCCAGTCCGGGTTTTTTTTTCAAACTCCAGTCCAGTTTTTTAAAAAATCCGGTCCGGGTTTTTTTTAAACTCCAGTCCAGTTTTTTTTTAAATCCAGTCCGGTTTTTTTTTTCAAACTCCAGTCCAGTTTTTTTAAGAATCCAGTCCGGGTTTTTTTTTAAAACTCCAGTCCAGTTTTTTTTAAAATCCAGTCCGGGTTTTTTTTCAAACTCCAGTCCATTTTTTTTTTAAATCCAGTCCGGGTTTTTAAAAAAAAAAACCCGGACTGGATTTTTTTTTAAAACTGGACTGGAGTTTGAAAAAAAAAACCCGGACTGGATTTAAAAAAAAACTGGACTGGAGTTTAAAAAAAAACCCGGACTGGATTTTTTTTTAAAACTGGACTGGAGTTTGAAAAAAAAACCCGGACTGTTTTTTTTAAAAAAACTGGACTGGAGTTTGAAAAAAAAACCCGGACTGGATTTTTAAAAAAACCCGGACTGGAGCTTGAAAAAAACCCGGACTGGAGCTTGAAAAAAACCCGGACTGGAGCTTGAAAAAAACCCGGACTGGAGTTTAAAAAAAACCGGACTGGAGTTTAAAAAAAACCGGACTGGAGTTTAAAAAAAACCGGACTGGATTTAAAAAAAAATTGGACTGGATTTTTTTTTAAAACTGGACTGGAGTTTGAAAAAAAAACCCGGACTGGATTTTTAAAAAAACTGGACTGTAGTTTAAAAAATACCCGGACTGGATTTAAAAAAAAAATTGGACTGGAGTTGATAAAAAAACCCGGACTGGATTTAAAAAAAAAACTGGAGTTGATAAAAAAAACCCGGACTGCATTCTAAAAAAAAAATGGTCTGACGTTGAAAAAAAACCCGGAATGGATTTTAAAAAAACGGACTGGAGTTGAAAAAAAAACCCGGGACTGGATTTTTTAAAAAAACTGGACTGGAGTTGAAAAAAAACCCGGACTGGATTTTTTAAAAAACTGGACTGGAGTTGGGAAAATAAAACCCGGACTGGTTTTAAAAAAAACGGACTGGAGTTGGGGGAAAAAACGGATTGGATTTTAAAAAAACTGGTCTGGAGTTGAAAAAAAACCGGACTTGATTTAAAAAAAAAAACTGGACTGTAGTTGAAAAAAAAACCCGGGCTGGATTTAAAAAAAACGGACTGGAGTTGGGGAAAAAAACGGATTGGATTTTAAAAAAAAACTGGACTGGAGTTGAAAAAAAAACCCAGGCTGGATTTAAAAAAAAAACTGAGATCAGGGTCCCTCAGGAAGTTTCTGCACATGGCAGAGATCCGTGGAGCGTGGCAGAAGAGGAGGAGCCGGGGGAGGGCAGTACCTAGAGCCATCCACTGATCCTTGGACCTCGGGCAGTGCTCAGGCGGTCAGTCTGCCCCTGGCCAGGGGAAGCTAGTTGCAGGCACTACGAGTATCCCTTACCAACAGCCAGAAGGACACAGACTGGGGACATTCCCTTCACTTCTACACACGTTACGTAGATTAGACGGCTGCCTGGAAGCGCAGGGCCTTAGGTGACTGCCTAATCTGCCTAATTAGAGAGCCGCCTCTGCCCTTATGTGCCGCTCCGTCTCCGCCTCCAGCCTCCAATGCTGTGTCTCAGGCTGCCACCCTTTCTACAGCCAAAACGGCTTACAATGCCGCTCTGGTGCCCGCCTTCTTCTCCGCCCCGTCTCCGCCTCCACTGCCGCCTCCGCTTGTTCTACATTGTAATGCCTGCTCAGACTGGCCGCGATGAAACCTGGCAAAATTAGGTGGCTGCTGTGCGGGCCACATTACAAGGTCCCGCGAGCCGGATTCGGCCCGCGGGCCTTGTGTTTGCCACCCCTGCTGTACACCATATGAAAGGTCCATCTCCATTCCTCAATATAACGTCATGTTCCCAACAAATGAGGAGGAGATACTGTACACCATATGAAAGGTCCATCTCCATTCCTCAATATAACGTCATGTTCCCAACAAATGAGGAGGAGATACTGTACACCATATGAAAGCTCCATCTCCATTCCTCAATATAATGTCATGTTCCCAACAAATGGGGAGGAGCGACTGAGATTGCAGGCTTGGCTGGCTTAAATCAGGTTTGGTCTCCACCCAGAGACTGGCCACATTAATCACCTTGCAGGTGGACAGACAGACATGGAGAAGGCCATATGAACGGTCCATCTCCATTCCTCAATATAATGTCATGTTCCCAACAAATGAGGAGGAGATACTGTACACCATATGAAAGGTCCATCTCCATTCCTCAATATAACGTCATGTTCCCAACAAATGAGGGGGAGATACTGTACACCATATGAAAGGTCCATCTCCATTCCTCAATATAACGTCATGTTCCCAACAAATGAGGAGGAGATACTGTACACCATATGAAAGGTCCATCTCCATTCCCCAATATAATGTCATGTTCCCAACAAATGAGGAGGAGATACTGTACATCATATGAAAGGTCCATCTCCGTTCCTCAATAACAATGTCCTCAATGCACAAAGTTGCACAGTGTGATTTGGGTGAATTGTATTCTTTATCTACTTTGAATTTCTATTTCTGTTCTGATTTCTCCCACTTGCATTCCGGAGCTCAAAGATTTAGATCTAGACAAACATATATGACTCCTGAATACAAGATTCCAACAATTCTCCTAACATTTATTGTAAAATTGTTTCTCAGCAGATGACCATAATGTCCGGAATACGTCTGAGGAATCTTCTGATAAATCACATACCAGGACTCTAAGATCTCACAGTAGAAATACTTTAATAGATCCGTCTATTCCCGAGGAATCTTCTTCAGGGCAGGAAGGAGATCACACAGAAGAGAGGTCATTGTCATGTTCAGTGTGTGGGAAACTTTTCACAAAAAAGAGAGACCTTCTTAAACACAAGAAATGTCACACTGCTAATCATAGTTATTCATGTTCAAAATGCGGGAAATTTTTCACGCTGAAAAACAATCTTAGTAGACACCAGAAGCTTCACACTGGGGAGCGCCCCCGTTCATGTTCAGAGTGCGGGAAGTGTTTCTTTCGGAAAACTCACCTTCTTAAACATCTTAGAATGCACACGGGTGAACGTCCCTTTCCATGTTCAGAGTGTGGGAAATGTTTCACTGAGAAAAGAATTCTTCTTATACACCAAAGAAGTCACACAGGTGAATGTCCTTATTCATGTTCAGGGAAATGTTTCTCTGACAAAAAAAAAAATCTTACAGATTTCATGCTTGTAAGCCTGAAGGAGAGATGTGGGGGCTTATGACCGTCGGAGGCGCGTGTGCGACATTATGACGTCACGCCCGGTATACGGAAGTAAACAAAGCCACAAACAAAGCCACAAGCTGACGGCATGAGATTGGTGAAAAAAATTGTGATTTTTTTTGTAAGAAGTGCCAGAATAGGCCCGGTAGGGAAGTTGTTAAGCAAGATCCACTTAAACAAGGATTGCAGAAGATCTTTCACCATTGGCTGCAATTGATATATCTTCCTTCCAGCAATTGGTAGATTGATCGCTGTCTCAGTCGACTGGATGGTTGATGGGAGCAACACCTGCCACAGAATCCTCCAAACAGGATAATGATGACGATTGCTGCAGTACTGAAATTCGTCTTAAGATTGCACTGCACTGTTAGCACATCTTCAGTAATCAGGCAGAATAACACACTTCAAACTCCCCTCTCAAGTGTGCACCTCCCTTTAGGAGTAGGGTGCCCACGTGTCCCGGATTGCCCGGGACTGTCCCGCAATTGACATGTCTGTCCCAGGTCCAGGCACCTTTATTCCGGGACAATACAATGTCCCGGAATGAAATAGAGGACACAGCCACCCCCTACCAACTAATAACTACATTTCTGGAACTGGTTGCTAGTGCCAGCGCTGCCTGGCATCTTACAACCAGTGACAATTTACTCTCAGACAGTAATGACCGGGAGTGAGGCCTGCGCCTAGTGCAGCACTGCTGTCCCCACCCACCTCGGCACCTCCTCCTTCTCCTCCGACACCCAGCAGCAAGCAACAGGGACTGGTGTGATCTTCACTCTCCAGATAGTGACGCCACTCTTTCCTTCTACGCACGTGGCTCATGCAGAGGGAGTGACAGCAGCACTGCATGTGGTGGCAAGTGGCACATTCACCTGACAAATAACCCACCGCCAAATTCCCCATTAACCCCGAGACTTTTTGGGGAAGGTGAGAGAGGGGTGTGTCCCTGAATGGCAGTTTAGAATTGTGGTCATCCTATTTAGGAGAGTCACAGACAGCAACGCAGGCTCTGGAAGTGCTCAGGAGACAAGCACATAGGACACTTTTTCTGTCTGGCTCACACAATGCCCCTCTGTCTCTCCTCCTCTCTCTCCCCCAATCACAGCTCTCCTGGGCGGCTATCCAATCCTGTCCTTCCTTGTTTTGTTGTTAGGGGTGGTCTTCATTCTTAGCTACCGCAGGACTCATTCTGCCTTCAATCCTGCAGCTGTACCCAATCGAATCTCTCCTCCTGCTATCAGTTTAGCCTGAAAACGCAATGCAATGTTTCAGAGAGCAATAGTCTGCATAAATTACAGAGGCAATACTAAGCCGGGGCTACATCTATATTTTATATAAAACTCTACGTGCAAAAGGTGCCAGTCTGAGGTGATCTAAAAGGACCTCATTTTCTGACCACCTCAGACTGGCACCTTTTCCACATTTTCCACTTTAAGCTAGGGTGACCAGACATCCCCAGTTTCAGGGGACAGTCCCCTGATTGAGGACACTGTCCCCAAACCAAGTCTGTCCCTGGTTTTGTCCCCAGGTTAGATTTAATAGGGGGCAGGGGCAATTTCAAGGACAGTCAGTGCAGAATTAAATTTAAAAAATTAGAATTACACACCCCGACTCCACCGTGCCTACTAGCTTAAGGGGGGGGGGGGGGTTGTATTTTTTCCATTATCTGTGCCCCTTTCAGATGATCATGTGCTGGTCAGAGGGAATATTTCTTCAGTTTCGGGTGCCCATTCAGCTCTGCTTGCATGTTCTTCTGCCTTGGCTCAAATCCTGGCCAGCCACCTGCCTATCTCCTTGTCTTCCCTGGGGGAGTGATCTTCCTCGGCTCCCCATCCAGTAGTAGCCGGGCCCCGAAGAGTAAGGCCTCGTACACACGAGCAGACAGATTTGTTCAAATCTGTCCGTCCGACAGATTTGAACAAATCTGTCTGCTGGGATTTTGGTTTGCTCGCGTGTACACACGAGCAAACCAAAATCCCTGCCAGCAGAGAGCACGCTGACGTGTCGGTGACGTTGACGCCGCCACGTCACCGCACCAGGAAGTAAAACACTTCCGCGCATGCGCCGAATCCATTCGGCGGCGGTGCGGCGGCGGTGCGGGACGACATGTCTGCTGGTAAGTGTACTAACCAGCAGACATGTCGGGCGGATGGATTCCCACCCGATAGATTTCAAAGCATGCTTTGAAATCTGTCGGGTGGCCAAATCCGTCGGCTCGGCCGTACACACGAACAAATCTGTCTGTTGAAACGGTCCAGCGGACAGATTTGATCGTGTGTACGAGGCCTAAGACTTGAGAGGCTGTGAGGTGGCTGTCGACGGGCAGAGAGTCGCTGATTGTTGCCATTATCAGTAAAAAAAATATGTCCCCGGATTTCATTTTAAAAATCTGGTCACCTTACTTTAAGCACCAACGCTAAAGAAAATATGAAGAAGTATCTGTCAACGTTTATAAAAGGCTGCAGTGTGTATTTTCTACACAAGGCAGTGATCTCACTTATGGTGTGTGGAATGCAGTGACAGGAAGTGAAATCAGATACAAACAGGAAGTGATGTCATCTACACACGGAAAGTTTCTCGAGAGTGGAAAGCATGCTGGAAAGCATGCTGGAAGAGGAGGGAGATATTTCTGTAACCGATAGCAGAGGAGGTAATACAATATTATTATATATTTACACCGAGTAGCCCATCATATCCATCCGCTTCCTCCATAGCCACTGTGATGTCTTTTATCTCCAAAAGATTCTGATATACACTTATATAGAGTATTATAATATTTACACAGATACATCCTACATATAGAACCATTAATACAACTGTACTTCCAGGGCCTTTGGTTTATAGACCAGATACATCCTAATTATAGAACCATTAATCCAACTGTCCATCCAGAGCCATTGGTTTATAGACCAGATACATCCTAAATATAGAACCATTTATCCAACTGTCCATCCAGAGCCTCTGGTTTATAGACCAGATACATCCTAATTATAGAACCATTTATCCAACTGTCCATCCAGAGCCATTGGTTTATAGACCAGATACATCCTAAATATAGAACCATTTATCCAACTGTCCATCCAGAGCCTCTGGTTTATAGACCAGATACATCCTAAATATAGAACCATTTATCCAACTGTCCATCCAGAGCCTCTGGTTTATAGACCAGATACATCCTAATTATAGAACCATTAATCCAACTGTCCATCCAGAGCCTCTGGTTTATAGACCAGATACATCCTAATTATAGAGCCATTTATCCAACTGTCCATCCAGAGCCTCTGGTTTATAGACCAGATACATCCTAAATATAGAACCATTTATCCAACTGTCCATCCAGAGCCGTTGGTTTATAGACCAGATACATCCTAAATATAGAACCATTTATCCAACTGTCCATCCAGAGCCTCTGGTTTATAGACCAGATACATCCTAAATATAGAACCATTTATCCAACTGTCCATCCAGAGCCGTTGGTTTATAGTCCAGATACGTCCTAAATATAGAACCATTTATCCAACTGTCTATCTTAGAAGCCAGATACATACTAGACCATATTTATCCCAGTACAGTCCAGATAATTCTCATGCCTTGTACACAGGACCATTTTTCCCGGCAGGAAAAAAAACAAAACAATGTTTTTCCTGTCGGGATTCCTGTCAAGCCTGCCTTGCATACACACGGTCACACAAAGGGCCGCTAAACTTTTGAGTGTCAAGAATGCGGTGACATGAAAAACGACGACGAGCTGACAAAATTACATTTTATGCTTCCGCGTATGCGTTGAATTGTTTACGAGCATGCGCATTTTTTCCCCCTCGGCAAACCATACAGATGACTGGTTTTCTCGGCAGGATTTATTCCTGATGGGAAAATAGAGAACAAGTTCTCTTTTTTTTCCCCCAGTTTTCCTACCGGTCCTTTTTTCCAGAGACAAGAGTCCTGTGTGTATATCAGGAAGAGGTGAGTAATGCCCCGTACACACAATTGGAATTTCCGATGGAACTTTTCATCGGAATTCCATTCAAGCTGTCTTGCATACACACTGTCAGACCAAATTCCATCCGTCCAAAATGCGGTGACGTAAAACACTACAACAAGCCGAGAAAAATAAGGTTCAATGCTTCCGAGCATGCGACGAGTTGATTCTAAGAATGCGTGGGTTTTTTCACCATGGGAGTTGCACACAGACGATAGGAATTTCCTATCGTTTTTTTTTTTCCCATCAGAAAAAAAAAAAACATGTTCTATTTCTAAACACAGAGGGAAAAAGTCAGATGGGGCCCACACATGATTGGAATTTCTGATGAAAAAAGTCCATCTGACATTTTTCATCAGAAATTCTGATCATGTGTACGCGGCATAAGAGTTTGGGAAGTCATATGACATCATTGTTATTTCTATTAATAAAATACAAGCCTGATCAGAGAGGTGAGGAGGATTCTGGGACATTTTTGGTGATCACTGATATTACTTTCTATCTTTACACAGGATTTTTAGGTGGTGAAGAAAATATCTGGTGAGCCATTAACACCCAGCAACTGGGAGGAGTGGGAGTATTTAGAAGGACACAAGGATCTCTACAAGGACGTCATGATGGAGAATCAGCCGCCCCTCACATCACCGGGTAAGAGGAGACTTTATTGTAAAGGAGAGAGCAGTACGGAGGGTCCACCTAGATCCCCCATCATCTGATAAACACATAGAAACAATGTATTCAGTCAGTGTGTGTGTTTCCTACAGATGGATCCAGTAATGGGAACCCACCAGAGAGATGTCCTCCTCCTCTGTATTCCCGGGAATCATCACAGGAAGGTCACACCATCCCTCACCATCATCAGGTAGGTGGGACTGAGCATGTAGATCCAAAAATGTATTCTAAGCTATGAGAGGACATTCTTCTTTGTCCTTGTTCATTTTTATACAAATATTCTATCATCTTTGGGGTTTAGGGTGAAGAACTCAAAGATATCAAAGTTGAGGATAAAGAGGAAGAAGAAGAGAGGTTGGTGAGTGGAGATCAGCAGTCTATGGAGGAGGGGGAGATGATTATGGAAAGTAAACAGGAGGAATCTTTTCTACATATGGAAACAAGTGAGTAATAAACACTAAATATAGAACCAGTTCCAATTATTATTTTACTTCTATGAGTATAAAGTTTGTATTTACATTGTTACATCAGAGGAGAAAAGGTCGATGTCTATTGAATTCACCCAGGAGAAAAATAATAATCTCAAAGCAGCAGCTGACCCCCAGGACAGTAGAATGTCCATATAAAGCTTGGCCTAATCTTCTTTAGGTTATAAAGATTTCTTCCTGATCCCAAAAGGCAATCAGACAGCTCACCAGATCAACATTCTAAAATAGTTTTCCTACAATTATTAGTAATCATAAGAAGAACATCCAGTCATTTTTTCAGAGTCATCTAGAACCAGACAATTCTTCATCCACAGAGCTCTAAAAACAAATCACCTCTTCTGTATACAGAGAGTTTTTTTATTTAATTTCAAGCAATCTGTGTTTCTCATGTACAAAATAGAGAGCATGTTATCCTTCTGTACAGGAAAAACAGAGAAACCTCAACTGCTGACAGTAAGAACATCATCGATGTACCTCATCAATGTCCTGTAGGGAAAACCCACCTGAGAGGACTGATTTGTAAATAAAACTGTAACAGAATTATCATGGAAGGTGTTCTCAGTATCTGCCTACTGCAGCATGTCCTCAGTCTCCGACCTCAATTGCACCATGCTTATAATTGTAAAGAAAAGAGGGGGTGATTGGGTAAGGGGAAGGGTGGGCCAGGGGAATAAAGGGGGATAAGAAAATACAAGGGAATTGCACTCACATGGGCCACATCCGTGTATATGATCAAGAAACAAAAAACAATAACTGTGGAGAGGTATTGATGGTCGGACTTTGAGGCCAAGGAAGTAGGTAAAAAATATAATTTTAATATTACCAATTAAACATAACAGTATAAATGCATAGTAACAATTAAATAGCAAAAACAATAATTCATATGCATGGGAAAAACCGTTTTGTACAAAATCCCTAAAGTTGCCAACGCACGTTTCGCCGTGGGGCTTCTTCAGGGCAGTTGTTAAGGATTTTGTAAGACGATGTATAGCCAGAAAAACAAAATAGTTATATTGCCGATGATCCTATACCGAATGAGTTCAAGGGGACACACCACACAATCACGTAGTCAAAGGTGAGGTAGGTACTTGCTTCAAAAGAGTCCTCAGATCTTCTTACAGATCTTTAGTTGACAACAAAGTCAAGGTAGAAATCGCTTTACGATTTATATGAAACGTGACACTATTGGCAACCTCCATTCAATAATGAAGGGTCCTGAAGCCAACTGGGACATATAACCAATGTAGATTAAACTTGAATTCCTTCAGGTGTATTAAACCACCGCTAGATACGTCTATTTTTGAGGCTTAAAGATTTAAGCCAGGTTTTCAAGTGGTTGTTTAAACGTGAGGTCCGTGTCCCAGGGTGTTCTTCACTCGGATGGGGAGCGCTCTCGTAGGGCGGGATGTACCCAAAAGTGACGTCGCTGCCTCTGTTTAAGGATATTTTCCCAATAGAGAAACACAAACAGCAGCTTAGCAAACTCCATCTTCTCTGTGTTCCCTCTCTCCCCTCCACCAAATACAAGGGAGTGATGTAGGGAGTGCACAGGAAGTGATGTAGGGAGTGCACAGGAAGTGATGTAGGGAGTGCACAGGAAGTGATGTAGGGGAAAGGGGTTGTTAATGCCAACGCTTCAAAAATACCTTACAATCTCCCGTGCGGTGCCCTCATTTTAGCTCTAACGCGACAATAGCGCTAGAAGTTTTTAAGGCATTTTTCAAGCACCTCAATGTGAAAGGAGCTCTTAGTGCGGGACCAACATATATGTTGCCTGAATACAAGATTCCAACAATTCTTCTAACATTTATTGTAAAATTGTTTCTCAGCAGATGACCATAATGTCCGGAATACGTCTGAGGAATCTTCTGATGAATCACATACCAGGACTCTAAGATCTCACAGTAGAAATACTTTAATAGATCCGTCTATTCCCAAGGAATCTTCTTCAGGGCAGGAAGGAGATCACACAGAAGAGAGGTCATTGTCATGTTCAGTGTGTGGGAAACTTTTCACAAAAAAGAGAGAACTTCTTAAACACAAGAAATGTCACACTGCTGAGCGTCTCTATTCATGTTCAGAGTGCGGGAAAGGTTTCAATGTGAAAAAAAGTCTTATTACACACGAGAGAAGTCACGCAGCTGAGCGATCCTATTCATGTTCAGAGTGCGGGAAATGTTTCACTAGCAAACAAAACCTTCTTACACACCGGTACAGTCACACGGGTGAGCGTCCCTTCTCATGTTCAGAGTGCGGGAAATGTTACACTGAAAAACAACAACTTAGTATACATAAAAGAAGTCACACGGGTGAGCGTCCTTATTCATGTTCAGAGTGCGGAAAAGGTTTCAATCTGAAAAAAAGTCTTATTGCACACCAGAGAAGTCACACGGGTGTGCGACCCTATTCATGTTCAGAGTGCGGAAAAGGTTTCAATGAGAAACAAAGTCTTATTACACACGAGAGAAGTCACACGGGTGAGCGACCCTATTCATGTTCAGAGTGCGGGAAATGTTTTACTCGGAAAAGAAATCTTATTCGACACCAGAGGCTTCATACGGGGGAGCGTCCCTATTCATGTTCTGAGTGCGGGAAAGGTTTCATTGAGAAAGCAAAACTTCTTGTACACCAGAGAGATCACACGGGTGAGCGTCCTTATACATGCTCGGAGTGTGGAAAATGTTTCAAATGGAAATTTTCATTCGATTCACACCAGAAGCTTCACATAGGTGAGCATCCCTATTCATGTTCAGAGTGCGGGAAATCTTACTCACAGAAAGGAGACCTTGTGTCTCACCAGAGAATTCACACAGGTGAGCGTCCTTTTTCATGTTCAGAGTGCGGGAAATCTTACAGGTTGAAAGGAAGCCTTGTGTATCACCAGAGAATTCACACGGCTGAGGGTCCTGATTCATGTTCAGAGTGCGGGAAATCTTTCCCGACAAAAGGAGGCCTTGTTAGACACCAGAGAAGTCACACGGGTGAGCTTCCGTATTCATGCTCAGAGTGCGGGAAATCTTTCACAACGGTAGGAGGCCTTGTTAGACACCAGAGAAGTCACACGGGTGAGCTTCCGTATTCATGCTCAGAGTGTGGGAAATCTTTCACAACGATAGGAGGCCTGGTTAGACACCAGAGAAGTCACACAGGTGAGCGTCATTCATGCTCAGAGTGCGGGAAATCTTTCATTCACAAAGGAAGACTTGTGTCTCATCAGAGAACTCACAATAGATAACAACCTTTTTCATGATAACAGTGGTGTGTTGGGGGAGGGGCAGAATATATTGAATGCTTTTCGGGTTCGGTTTGATAGATCTGAGTCTGCAGGGATTGTATTCTAGTAATATGATCCTCTAAACATACAGAGATGACTCGTCCCGCACTCACACAGACCGCACCATACAACTAAACTGTGCTAATACATGACAAATAAGAATAAAAGTGCAGCGCAAATAGAAAAAACAGCACTTCATCATACTACAGTCAATCTGGTATATCTGCAGACAATCTACCAGAAAACAACTGTAAAATAAAATAAAAACTCGTGCAACAGCCACGAGCAGCAGCAGAAAGGACGCGGGTGATGTCACAGGAAAAGCTCCTCCCCCCTACGCACATTGGACTTCGTCACCGCTGGGTGGAGCCCATTTAGGGTTTCCCATTGAAGAATATGGCTAGGATTTAGGAATTGGAACAGGGACCTCCCCCAGAGGTCAGGAGGCGGGTTTCCAGAGGTCAAAGGTCACAGGGCGTGGCTGACCCACTCCCACCAAAGTGTACCACCTACCCAAACTAAATCGGCGAATAAACAAGTCAAGGGAAAGCGTCTTGTTCCACCCACCGCTGACGAAGTCCAATCCAGGCGTAATGTGCGTACGGGGGGGCAGGAGCTTTTCCTGTGACGTCACCTGCATCCTTTCTGCTGCTGCTCCGAGATTTTATTTTACATTGCCAGTCGCCTACTGCAGGGTTTGACAAATTTGCTTGAAATCTAGGAGCCAGCTAAAAAAGTTAGGAGCCAGAAAATGCGCCACGTCCCCGCCGAGCTTGCGCGCAGAAGCGAACGCATACGTGAGTAGCCCCTGCATATGTAAACGGTATTCAAACCACACATGTGAGGTATCGCCCGTGATCGTTAGAGCGAGAGCAATAATTCTAGCCCTAGACCTCCTCTGTAACTCAAAACATGCACCTGTATAATTTTTTAAACATCGCCTATGGAGATTTTAAAGGGTAAAAGTTTGTCGGCATTCCACGAGCGGACGCAATTTTGAAGCGTGACATGTTGGGTATCAATTTACTCGGCGTAACATTATCTTTCACAATATAAAAAAAAAAATTGGGATAACTTTATTGTTGTCTTATTTTTTAATTAAAAAAAAGTGTATTTTTCCCAAAAAAAGTAAGACCGCTGCGCAAATACGGTGTGACAGAAAGTATTGCAACAATTACAATTTTATTCTCTAGGGTGTTAGAATTAAAAAAATATATATAATGTTTAGGGGTTCTAATTAGAGGGAAGGAGATGGCAGTGAAAACAGTGAAAAATTACACATTAGAACTGCTGTTTCACTTGTAATGCCAACGGCCACGACCAGATGGCGCCAGGTCACAGAAGGAAGCTTGGGACTTCACAAGGCCGCAAAGCCGCGGCCTCAATTACCGGCCGTCGCGGGCCTGTGCCTCCGTGCGCCCCCCTCCCCAGGATCGCGGCGGGCCCGCGACGGCCGGGAATTGAGTCCGCGGCTTTCCGGCCTTGTAGACGGCCTCAAATTACCGGTGGGCACCAGGTCACAATTTCTTGTCGCAATTGCGACCTGGCGCCCGGATTTTGGTCTACTGGCCAGTTGTTTTCTGGCAGATTGTCTGCAGACTTACCAGATTGATTGTAGTATGGTGAAGCTCTGTTTTTGACTTTTCCCTGGAATAAATACAGTCTACACAACGTGTTTTTATTTTATATTCCGCATTGGACCTACTATTCACTGCTGTATTGGACTCCACTGCACCATCCCGCTTATGGTGAGAACAAGCTGTCTTTGACCATTTGTGAAAACATACGGTCCATCTCCTCTGGTAAGAAGGCACTTCTTATACTGGTGGAGGATATCACCACATTTGCCGAAGATATTTGCTATTTTACTGGGTGTCATCTTATTTCTTGATTCTTCAGTCAAGGACTCTATTTGCGCTGCACTTTTTTTATTATTTGTCATTTATATTTTTTGAGTTTTTTTGTGATTTCCTCTGTTGGTGTTCAGCTTGCAATCAATTTAGTTTTATTTGTAACATTTGTGTGCTGATTTGCTGTTTTTTCTAGTGTGTGCCAGATATGACAATACATGGACAACACTTCTTATTGGTTGATATCGGTTTCTGTACATTATTGCTCTTTTTATGTTTTATTGAGGAAGCCGGCTCTTCATTGGTCCAACAAATAATACATTTTTTTGTTTGTTTATTATCTTCAATTATAAATGTTTTGGTTTAGATTCTATCTTTTTTTTTTTATTGTTTATTAACCACTTGAAGACTAGGGAGGAGCTTCGAGTTCGAGTCGAACTCATGTTCGACTCGAACATTGCCTGTTCGCCGAACACCCTGTTAAAGTCTATGGGAGAAATCTAAAGTGCTAATTTTAATGGCTTATATGCAAGTTATTGTCATAAAAAGTGTTTGGAGACCCGGGTCCTGCCCCAGGGGACATTTATCAACGCAAACAAAGTTTTAACTGCCGTTTTTTCGGGAGCAGTGAATTTAATAATGCTTAAAGTAAAACAATAAAAGTGAAATATTCCTTTAAATTCCTTTATTCCTTTCAATTTCGTACCTAGGGGAGGTGTATAGTATATACTGTGTTTTTATCTTTTGTGTTAAAATAAACAATATTCCACTATGGCAGCATTCTCTTTTTCCTATGGTATCCGGTCAGGGCTGGTGCAAGGAGTTTTGACACCCTAGGCGATACCTAATTTTGCGCCCCCCCCCCCCCCCCCCCCCCCCCCACGCACGCAGGCTTGCACATGGACCTGGCCGGAAGACAAAAAGTGAATGGCACCAGCTCGCTTTCTCACGCCAGCTGTGGTCCACAGTCTGCCTGTCTGTACAAGCAGACATATACGCTGACAATACTTTACAGGTTCTTACTAGAACCAATAATAAATGCACATTTTTGTATCTAAAAAAAGATCTGCATTTTTTTTTTACAAAGGTGAACTTGAACTTCCACACTTCAAATTGCCCCAATTCCTGTATTTTCAGGTCTCAGATCATCACCCCCTCTGTACCCCCCTGTACACACAGATATCTGTTCCCCCTCTGTAACCTCCTGCACACCTGTCCTCCCCACACACATATCAGTACCCCCCTGCACGCCTGCCCCCCACACACATATCAGTACCGCCCTGCACGTCTGTGTCCCCCTCTGTACACAGTGCAATGCACTATTAACTTAAAAGCAGAGTCAATGTTTTATTGCTGCCTGTGTTTTCACTATACCTGAGCCAGCGGCTGATGATTACTTTACTCCAGGAGAGTTGCGCTGGATAGATGGATGGAGGGATGGACATAGAAGGAGGGAAGGATGGAGTTGGAAGGATGTAGATGGAAGGATGGGGTTCTGTACAGAGATGGAGGTATGGAAGGAAGGAGGTAGGAAAGGAGATAGAAGGATGGAGGGAGAGATGGGAGGATGTGGCTCTGTATAGAGATGGAAGGATGGAGGGAGGGAGATGGAAGGATGGGACCCTGTATAGAGATGGGAGGAGAGAGAGAGAGAGAGAGAGAGAGTGTAAGGCTGGGGCTCTGTATAGAGAAAGATGGAGATGTATGAAGGGAGGGAGGGATGGAGATGGAACAATCAAGGTAAGGATGGGGCTCTATACAGAGATTGAAGGATGGAGGGAGGGATGGGGATGGTAGGATGGAGGGAGAGATGGAGAGGGAAGGATGGAGGGATGGAAGGATGGGGCTCTGTATAGAGATAGAAGGATGGGGCTCTGTATGAAGATGGAAGGAGGGAGGGATGGAGATGGAGGGAGGGAGGATGGAGATGGAAGCAGGGAGGAATGGAGAGAGGATGGAGATGGAGGGAGGGTGGAGATGGAAGGAAGGAGGGAGGGAGGGATGGAGATGGAGGGAGAATGGAGATGGAGGGAGGGAGAAAGGATGGAGATGGAGGGAGGGAGAAAGGATGGAGATGGAGGGAGGGAGGGATGGAGATGGAGGGAGGAATGGAGGGATGGAGAGAGGATGGAGATGGAAGGAGGGAGGGATGGAGATGGAAGGAGGGAGGGATGGAGATGGAAGGAGGGAGGGATGGAGATGGAAGGAGGGAGGGATGGAGATGGAAGGAGGGAGGGATGGAGATGGAGGGAGGGAAGGATGGAGATGGAGGGAGGGAGGGATGTAGAGAGGATGGAGATGGAGGGAGGGTGGAGATGGAAGGAAGGAGGGAGGGAGGGATGGAGATGGAGGGAGAATGGAGATGGAGGGAGGGAGAGAGGGAGGATGGAGATGGAGGGAGGGAGGGATGGAGATGGAGGGAGGATGGAAATGGAAGGAGGGAGGAATGGAGGGATGGAGAGAGGATGGGGATGGAGAGAGGATGGAGATGGAAGGAGGGAGGGATGGAGATGGAAGGAGGGAGGGATGGAGATGGAAGGAGGGAGGGATGGAGATGGAAGGAGGATGGAGATGGAGGGGAGGGAGGATGGAGATGGAAGGAGGGAGGAATGGAGAGAGGATGGAGATGGAGGGAGGGAGGAATGGAGAGAGGATGGAGATGGAAGGAGGGATGGAGATGGAGGGATGGAGGGAGGGAGGGATGGAGGGAGGGATGAGGGAGATGGAGAGGAGGAGAGGGATGTGGAGATGGAGGGAGGATGGAGAGAGGATGGAGATGGAGATGGAGGGAGGGAGGAATGGAGATGGAGAGAGGATGGAGGAGGATGGAGATGGAGAGAGGGGAGGAGGGAGGGATGGAGAGAGGATGGAGATGGAGAGAGGATGGAGGGATGGAGATGGAGGGAGGATGGAGATGGAGATGGAAGGAGGGAGGAATGGAGAGGGGATGGAGATGGAAGGAGGGAGGGATGTAGATGGAGGGAGGGAGGAATGGAGATGGAGAGAGGATGGAGATGGAGGGAGGGAGATGGAGAGATGGAGGGAGGGAGGGATGGAGATGGAGGGGAGGGGAGGAATGGAGAGAGGATGGAGAGAGGATGGAGATAGATGGAGGGAGGGATGGAGATGGAGGGAGGGATGGAGATGGAGGGAGGGATGGAGATGGAGGGAGGGAGGGATGGAGATGGAGGGAGGATGGAGATGGAAGGAGGGAGGAATGAGATGGAAGGAGGAGGAATGGAGATGGAGAGAGGGAGGGATGAAGAGAGGATGGAGATGGAGGGAGGGATGGAGATGGAGGAGGGAGGATGGAGGAGGATGGAGATGGAGGGATGGAGGGAGGATGGAGATGAGAGGGAGATGGAGAGAGGATGGAGATGGAGATGAGAGATGGAGAGGGAGAGAGAGGATGGAGAGGAAGGATGGAGGAATGGAGAGGGGATGGAGATGGAAGGAGGGAGGGATGTAGATGGAGGGAGGGAGGAATGGAGATGGAGAGAGGATGGAGATGGAGGGAGGGAGGGATGGAGGGAGGGAGGGAGGGATGGAGATGGAGGGAGGGAGGAATGGAGAGAGGATGGAGAGAGGATGGAGAAGGAGGAGGGATGGAGATGGAGGGAGGGATGGAGATGGAGGGAGGGAGATGGAGAGGGAGGGAGGATGGGAAGGAGGGAGGATGGAGATGGAAGGAGGGAGGAATGAGGAGGATGAGAGATGAGAGGGAGGAGGGATGGATGGAGGGAGGGAGGGATCAGGGATGGAGGGAGGGAGGGGAGGATGGAGGGATGGAGATGGAGGGAGGAAGGGATGGAGAAGGAGGGAGGATGGAGATGGAAGAGGGGGATGGAGATGGAGGAGGGAGGGGAGATGGAGATGAAGGCAGTGGCAAGGAGGGAGGGAGGGAGGAGGCAGGCAGGGAGGGTGAGAAGCGGTAGAAGTCCGGGGGATGCAGTGAGAGCAGCAGGCAGAGCCGTGTTGTCTTTGGCCGGGGCAGCTTCCTTCCTGTGTAGCCCGGCACCTCTCTCCTCAAGCTCTGCACCTGTCTCCTCCTCCCGCCGGCCCTCCGCGCTAAAATCTGGGCCGGTCCCCGGGTGTACCACCAGATCCCGGGCGCCCAGGGGGAGGGGGGGGAGCGGATTTTGTGGCAAGCCCGCCATGGTTACTTACTGTGCATGCAGCTGCAGGGCTTCCAACTTATCCGCTCCACCAATCACGCGGCACCTCAGGCTGGCTGCTCTTCGTCCTGGCTCTCTCCCCTCATCTCCTCACTGCAGGCTGGGGATAGAGCAGTCCATCCGGCATACAGTCACAGGCGCAACCGCCCCCTAGCCTGGCGGCTGGCGCCAATCCGCCATAAAGCATGAATTAAAAAAAAAATGCCGGTATTTTAATAATCTGATCCGAATTTTGCCGCCTCCCCTGCCCTGGCGCTCTAGGCAGCCGCCTGATCCGCCTATTGCTAGCGCCGGCCCTGTATCCGGTATGTTCTATGGTGCTGACATCTGAACCTCCATATGATTGAGCTGACTGCTAACATCTAAGGGCCAGATTCAGGTAGATGGGAGCATCTTTGCTCTGGAGTAACGTTTCTCATTTACGTTACTCTGCCGAAATTTTAGGAGCAAGTGCTGTTATTCATGAAGCACTTGCTCCTAAAGTTGCGGCAGCGCATCGCAAATGAGCCGGCGGAATTCAAATTGGGCGGGTACGGGGCGTGTATTATTTAAACAATGCGCGATCCCGCGGCGAACGTACTGCGCATGCGTCGATTGTCAATGCATCCCAGTGCGCATGCTCCAAATTCTGTCAGTGAGCGTCAATGACGTCACATCCCCATTCATGAACGTTTTACGCAAGCGACGCGATTATTTTTTTTTCCGACGCGATGACGACGCCTATACTTAACATAGGATACTCCACTAGGGGGCTGCTTTATCTTTACGTCGCGTATCGCTTACGGAAACGTCGTAAAGTCACTGCGTCGCGCTCGAAAAAGATCGTGAATTTCCGACTCCCGCTGATTAACATATTTTTTCCAGCGTTAATCAGCGGGAACGCCCCCGGCGCCATTTTTCAGTTGAAATAACGATGCGATGGCGAAATTCAATTGCGCCGATCGCATCGGAACTCCAACCCGGCGTTTCTTGTTTTCTGGTTACAGAAAACCAAAACGCCGGCTTAAAGTGACAGTTAGGCTGGCGGATCAATGGATACTCCAGCCTAACTCTACCTGAATCTGGCCCTAAGCCTATTTGACCTTATTTTAAGTAATTAGGTCAACTACCTTTGGTAAGGAGCCATCTATTTCCCATTAAGGTGACCCAGTGGTAAAGGTGGATTACTTCCTTGTTTGCACTTTGAGCACCTTGCACGTTATTTGCAACCTATTTGGACTTTTTATAGCGATATAATCGTTCACTGTAATATATATATTGCATGCTATAATTCATTGTTTGTATTCATCTGCACTTATGCATACTACGGTATCTTAGATATATTAGTGCATATCTTCACATTTTTCTAGCGCCCCTTTTTCGTCTGAGTAGATAGCTTTATGTCTCAGGGGCCTGTAGGTAGGTGAGCCATGGGGACCATGTTTTCTCAAAGAGGGGGTTGTTTGTCATTTAGAATGCTCACTATTTTCTCGTTTAACATGATCCAATTTAATTTGCGTTTCCTCGATGCTATATCCACAATGGGGCTTTTCCAGGCTGATGCAATGTCTATTTTCGTCGCTAAGAATATGTAAAATATTAAAGTCTAAGGGCCAGATTCCCGTAGAATTGCCGCTGGCGTAGCGTAAGCCATTTACACTACACCTCCGCAATTTAACAGAGCAAGTGCCGTATTCCCGAAGCACTTGCTCCGTAAATTGCGGCGGCGTAGTGTAAATGGCTCTGCGTATCCCCGCGTAATTCAAAGGGGGCGGCTTGTATTTAAATTAAGCGCGCCCCCGCGTCGATTGAACTGCGCATGCGCCGGCCTCAAAAATAGCCCAGTGCGCATGCTCCAGCTCACGTCGGAAAAAGTGAATGAAACCAACGTGAGCGTCGTTTACGTAAATCCCTATTCGCGAACGACTTGGTAAAACAACGTAAACGACGGAAAAAGACGACGCTGACCCGACGCCATACTTAACATGGCATACGACGGAACTTCGTAAGGTTACCCCTCATATAGCAGGGGTAGCCTTACGCGTACGCAAACGATGTAAACTCCGACGGGGCGGCGTAAAAACTTTCGGGAATCGTCGGATTAGGCTCATTTGCATAGGCAAATGAGAAATCAATGTACAGGCCACCTAGCGGCCAGCGATGTCATTACATCTCCGATCCGACGGTGTAATTGGTTTTACATTTGTCGGATCTTCACTGTATCTATGCGTAAGTGATTCTGGGAATCACACGCATAGATACCCAGTAAAAAAAAGAGAGATACGACGGTGTTTCCTATGAAACGCCGGCGTATCTCTTTTGAGAATCTGGCCCTAAGTGTTTGTTTAGGAGGGCGACTGAGACGTCTTTGATAATATTCACCATTGTGATCGATAATATGAGCGAGGGGACCCTGATCCAGAAGCGACACACCTTGGGGCACGTCTACCATACATGGAGTGGTGAACCCACCTGTCCACAACCCCTGAATCTGAGGCTCCTGGGTACATTTTGGAAAGGCGTTCTGGTACCAGGTACCACATGGCGTGTACCTTATATCCTGCCTCTATCAGGGCAACATTGAGGGTGGCTTTGTGGATTATTATGCTCCATTTACGCCTGTCCTATGCCACCTTACTTTCCAAATCCCTGTCCCATGCCACCTGATACGAGAGCCTGGTAAGAGGGGCAGCTAACTGTTTGTAGAACACAGAGATGCCTCCCCGAGAACAGAATCCTGCATGCACCTATTCTCAAAAATGGGACGCGTTGTCAAGTCAGACCCACTTTCCCATAAAGATTGAAGGAAATGCTGAATTTGTTGTAGGTGGTAGCTCTCCACGGAACGCATCTCCAAGCTGCCTGTGTAGTCTTAAGGAGTATGTATACCTCTGTGATCTAGGTAGTCGCCTATCCGGAATAATCCCTTGTTTACCCACCAGCTAAACCTGCCAGGTTGTCTGCCTGGGGGGAATAGGGGATTGCCAAAGAGCGGGGCCACTGGAGTATGTGCGGACCTTAGACCCCATTTCCCATATGTTTAGGAAATGAGAGAGTGACAGGCTCAAAACAGATGGATAGATTTCAAGGCCTCTGAGAAATACTTGGAAAAGATGATGGAGGGCGGCAGGGACTGACAGGGCCGAAAGCAGGAGAAAGGGAGTGGGCAAGCCATATGGGGAGTAGGAGGGGGGAGAAGGGTGGGAGGAGGGAGAAAAAGGGCAGGGTAAGAATAGAAGAATAACATTTTGTAAACGCGATACAGCGGAAAATGGTGATTGTTTAGATTTTTAATTGTAGCTGGAACCTGCAAAGAACTAAAGAAAATGACGTCCCCCCAGCATGCCCCACGAGGGAAAACTCCTCTGATTGGCTGCTGGGGAAAAGTGGCTCTGGAGCGCAGACTGACCTATAGGACAGTTCGGAAATGACATCAGCCCAAACTTTAACACAATTATTAATGGAGCAAAATAACTCTCCCATTCCCCACTAACTTTAGTGTAGCGCCCATACTGAAAGTAAGGGGGCGCTACATAATAATAAAATGTGAATATTCTGTAAGCAGAAGAAAATGAATAAAGTTTTGAAGAAATACCACTATGATGTGAAACTGAGATCGAGACAGTGAATGAAGGTAAAGTTGAATAAGTCTCTCGACAGAATTCTTTGAGGTGTTAAAGAAAAAAAAGGTATCCAAACTACAGAATTTCTGATGATATATAAAAAAAAGGGGAGAAATTTATTTTTCATCAGATTAATTCTACCGAGCAGGAATAACAGTAGGTTGCGCAGATTTGCGTACGTAGCGTAGGAGTTTGTACAATCAGAGTAACATTAAGAGGGATAAAATCCGAAATTGACTGAGATAGTTAAGCCCAAATATTTTACCTTATCAACCCACTGCAGTGGGCAGCCTATTGGGGCCCTCAGGGTCGGAGATGGGACCCGCAACAGTAACATTTGTGACTTACCCCAGTTTACCCTAAGACCCGAAAACTGAGAGAAGGTATGTAAGATGGATAAAGCTGAGGCTAACGAGTCTTACTACGAATTCGGCATATAGCATATAGATCTGGTGGCCCCCCTTGTTAAAGGGGGCTTCCAGATTTCAATAATACCCCCACAACCACCGGGCAAGGGTTGTGGGATCCCAAAGCACCCTCCCCATGTTGTGGGCATGTGGCCTGGTACAGTTCAGGAGGGGGGGCGCTCTCTCATCTCCCCTTTTCCTGCGGCCTGCCAGGTTACGTGCTTGGATATGGGTCTTGGGGGACCCCCACACCATTTTTACGTTTTGAAGCAGGGTTCAACTTAAAATCCATACCAGACCTGAAGGGCCTGGAAGGAATTTTGGGGGGACCCCACGCCACAATTTTTTTCAATTTTGCTGCGGGGTCCTCCATAAAATTCATACCAGACCTGAAGGTACATAGTACATGGTCAGAAACTGAGCACATGTTACAGGAGATGGTCGGAGACTGAGCACATGGTACAGGAGCTGGGTAGAGGTTGTGGCGACATAGTGCACCTTAATATACCCCCCACAGCACTGTCCTTCTCTACCCCCTTTCAGATCACCCCCCACAGCAGTGTCCTCCTCTACTCCCCTTCATTTTTCCCCCGCACATCAGTGCCCTCTTCTGCCTCCCTTCAGCCCTCTCACAGTAGTGTCCTCCTCATCCCCCTACACTAGGGTGACCAGACATCCCCAGTTTCAGGGGACAGTCCCCTGATTGATGACACTGTCCCCGGAATAAGTCTGTCCCTGGTTTTGTCCCCAGAATGGATTTAATAAAGGGCAGGGGCAATTTCAAAGACAGTCAGTGTAGAATTTAAATAAAAATTGATCATGTACTGGTCGGAGCAGAGGGAATATTTCTTCAGCTTCGCTCGCATGTTCTTCTTAGGCATGTGCAAAAGTGAAAAATTTGTTTCGTTTCGTTTCGTTTCAATTCGTCATTTAATAAATTTCGTTAAGTTAGGTTCGTTACATGTGTTGAATTCGTTTTCGGAATTCGTTCGTTTTCGACCGAATTTCGAAAAATACGGTCGAAATCGAAAATATTTCGACCGTTTTTCGAATTCGTTCGTTTTCGACCGAATTTCGAAAAAATCGGTCGAAATCGAAAATATTTCAACCAGATTAGAAAACAAATAGTCTCTTTTCTAATAGAATTTTTTTCGAATTAAATTCGAAAAATTTTTTTTTTTATTTATTTTTTTTTTTTTTTCGAATTCCGATCGAATTTAGTCCGCGGGTATTCGATTCGGAATTCGAAAAAAAAATCGATTTCGACCAAATTTTTTTTTTTTCGAAATTCGGTCGAAAATGAACGAATTCCGAAAACGGTCGAAATTTTTCGTTATTATAGCAATTCGGAAATTCGTATGCATCCGAATGTCCGAATAATGGAAAATGTGTCTGAATTTCGATTCGGAACGAAACGAAATGCACATGCCTAGTTCTTCTGACTTGGCTCAAATCCTGGCCAGCCACCTCCCTATCTCATTGCCTTCCCTGGCGGAGTGATCTTCCGCCGCTCCCCATCCAGTAGTAGCTGGGGCCCGGAGAGTAAGACTTGAGAGGCTGTGAGGCGCGTGGCAGCGGCGACGGGAAGAGAGTCCCCGATTGTTGCCATTACTAGTAAAGAAAAAATATGTCCCGGGATTTCATTTTAAAAATCTGGTCACCTTACCCTACACAGTATAGTCCTGTCCTTATCTGTCCCCCTTCACCTGTACATCAGTATCCTCTGCCTCCTTCACCCCCCACAGTAGTGTGAGTGTCCTCCTCTGCCCCCTTTATATTACAATCCAAGTGTGCTGTGGTAACTGTGGTGAGGTTAGAGTTGCCACCTCATCCCTTTAAAACCGAACACATATTAATTACACAGGTTCTGTGGCTAATTAAGGTGGTAATTAAACTCACTTGGTGCTTTACCTGCATTAAATTAGCCTCAGAACCTGTGTAATTCATATGTGTTCGGGTTTAAAGGGATGAGGTGGCAACCCTAGGTGAGGTGCCGCCATTTATTTTGTATATTTTATATAGCTGTACATGCAAAAGGTGGCAGCATGAGGTAATCTAGAAGGACCTAATTTTCTGACTAAAATTCCACTTTAAGCACCAAAGCTAAAGAAAATATGAAGGAGTATCTGTCAAAGTTTATAAAAACATAGGATGCAGTGTGTATTTTCTCCACAAGGCGGTGATCTCACTTATAGTGCATGGAATGCAGAGACAGGAAGTGAAATCAGATACAAACAGGAAGTGATGTCAACAGAGACAGGAAATGTAATCTACAGACAGGAAGTGATGTCCTCTACAGACGGAAAGTTTCTCAAGAGTGGAAAGAATGCTGGAAGTGGAGGGAGATATTTCTGAAACCGATATCAGAGGAGGTAATAAGATATTATTTTATATTTACACCCAGTGACCCCCGTCATGTCCGTCCTCTTCCTCCATAGTCACTGTGATGACTTTTATTCCCAAAAGATACCTAAATATAAAGATCCTCTGGTTTATAGAGCAGATACATCCTAAATATAGAACCATTTATCCAACTGTCCATCCAGAGCCTCTGGTTTATAGACCGGATACATCCTAAATATAGAGCCATTTATCCAACTGTCCATCCAGAGCCTCTGGTTTATAGACCGGATACATCCTAAATATAGAACCATTTATCCAACTGTCCATCCAGAGCCTCTGGTTTATAGACCGGATACATCCTAAATATAGAACCATTTATCCAACTGTCCATCCAGAGCCTCTGGTTTATAGACCGGATACATCCTAAATATAGAGCCATTTATCCAACTGTCCATCCAGAGCCTCTGGTTTATAGACCGGATACATCCTAAATATAGAGCCATTTATCCAACTGTCCATCCAGAGCCTCTGGTTTATAGACCGGATACATCCTAAATATAGAACCATTTATCCAACTGTCCATCCAGAGCCTCTGGTTTATAGACCAGATACATCCTAAATATAGAACCATTTATCCAACTGTCCATCCAGAGCCTCTGGTTTATAGACCGGATACATCCTAAATATAGAGCCATTTATCCAACTGTCCATCCAGAGCCTCTGGTTTATAGACCGGATACATCCTAAATATGGAGCCATTTATCCAACTGTCCATCCAGAGCCTCTGGTTTATAGACCGGATACATCCTAAATATGGAGCCATTTATCCAACTGTCCACCCAGAGCCTCTGGTTTATAGACCGGATACACCCTAAATATAGAACCATTTATCCAACTGTCCATCCAGAGCCTCTGGTTTATAGACCGGATACATCCTAAATATAGAGCCATTTATCCAACTGTCCATCCAGAGCCTCTGGTTTATAGACCGGATACATCCTAAATATAGAACCATTTATCCAACTGTCCATCCAGAGCCTCTGGTTTATAGACCGGATACATCCTAAATATAGAGCCATTTATCCAACTGTCCATCTAGAGTTTATCTGTCCAGAGAGAAGACTCCTGTATATATCAGCAGACATCCCAACCTGCAAAAACTAATTTTAGGGCGACCCCCCCAATAAAATGCAGCCCGATCAGTGCCAATTAAATGCAGCTATACCAGTGCCCATGAAATGCAGCCTGATCACACAGGGGCTGGGCTGGTGGTCCTGGGGTCTGGCTGCTGGAGCTTGGGGTCTGGCTGCTGGAGCCTGGGGTCTGGCTGCTGGAGCTGGGCTGTTGGTCCTAGGATCCAGCTGCTGGGGCCAAGGGTCCGGCTGCTGGCCCTGGAGCCTGGGGTCTGGCTACAATGGGGCTGGTGAGGCATCCCTCTTCCGCAGTGCAGACCCCTCTTCCGCAGTGCATACCCCCTCCTTCAGTGCGACCCCCCCCTTCCGCAGCATAGAGACCTCCCCCTCAGTACAGACCTCCCCAGTGCAGCACCCCTTCATCAGCATAGACCCCCTCAGCACATCACCCCCCTTCCATCAGCATAGACACCTCAGCAATATACACCCCCCTTCAATCAGAATAGACCCCCTCAGCACATACACCTGCCCCCCATCAGCATATACACCCCCCTCAGCATATAGACCCCCCCAGTGCAGACCCCCCCTCCACTTGTGCTAGTAATCACCCCTCCCATAGTACCCCCAGCATATGTCCATGTACACTGTTCAGGCCTCAGAACAGCACGGGATATGCACAGCAGTGTGTCCCTCCACTGACTCCCTCATCCATCCTGTGTACTGTAGTGTGGGAAGAGCTGCAGTGCAGAGGGCTGGAGGGGCAGGGGAAATCTTTCAGAGAGGGAGAAACACAGATCAGTGGGGTTTGCGGATCGTGCGATGACGCTGACCACAGATGTCACCTCTCGCACTCCCCGCCCCTGCATAACACCACTGCCTCCGCCCACTGCTAAATTGACCGGACCATAATGCAGCAGCCAAAGCAGAATGGTGACAGAAGTATGGACTGTCCCCCCCCCCCCCCCCCTGCTTGCAGCACCTTACATCTGCCTGTCACTCAGCCACAGACAGAGCGGCCGTACTCCACAGTGGGAGATCGCCCTGCACTCGCGGGAGTCCGGGAGCCTGCAGCCAAATGCGGGAGACTCAAGCTGTCTGTATCAGAAATAGGTGAGTAAGATTTTGGGTCATATGACATTGATGTCATTTTAGCCGCCCCTCATATCACTGTGTAAGAAGAGACTTTACTGTAAAGGAGAGAGCAGTACGGAGGGTCCACCTAGATCCCCCATCATCTGATAAACACATAGAAACAATGTATTCAGTCAGTGTGTGTGTTTCCTACAGATGGATCCAGTAATGGGAACCCACCAGAGAGATGTCCTTGTCCTCTGTATTTCCAGCTAACAGTGGGGCCCAAACTATATGGTGGTGCACATTATTGTAAAGGAGAGAGCAGTACGAAGAGTCCACCTAGATCCCCCATCATCTGATAAACACATAGAAACAATGTATTCAGTCAGTGTGTGTGTTTCCTACAGATGGATCCAGTAATGGGAACCCACCAGAGAGATGTCCCCGTCCTCTGTATTCCTGGGATTCCACACAGGAAGGTCACACCATCCCTTACCATCATCAGGTAGGTGGGACTGAGCATGTAGATCCAAAAATGTATTCTAAACTATAAGAGGATATTCTTCTTTGTACGAGAAAAGGGGGAATACTCAGGAAAGAATAGCCAATGGTCAGACTTTACAGGCCAGATAACAGGAATAGCAAAAAGTAATTTTATTGCAAAAAATAGACAAAACAACATAGTGTTCAAAGATAAAAAAACATACAAGATGATATAAGTATGAGTTGTGTCCTTTGTGCATCTACTCGTTTTGCCGTGAGGCTTCTTCAGGACAAACAACAAGAGGAGACAATGGTATAAAATAAATCTCACTATCTTTGGGCAGTTAATGGCAAATATATGGCTAAATATTGGAGACTCGTTTACAGCACAAGCTGTCTCCCGGGGGCTATATTAGACACATCCTGCTGGCTATGTCCACCCAGTAGGTTGCTAGCACCTGTACACCCTAGTTGGTTCTACTTGATCCAAGATTGGATATCTTATTCAAATTGCATGCAAAGTGCAAAAGATGCTTTTACCTCTGCTCTGGACTATTCCCCCGCAAATGCATGAGCCTTTCTGAGCAAAACCGTGGACCCTGTGCTAATCACATGGCATTGTCCTATATTGGATATTCCCCATAGAGGGAGCGGTGTGTATTTTTTGAGGTTTTGGATATACTCACATTCTTACTTGTTGATCTTCCTACGGAATCTTTCCACTCATTGAGTCTCCAATATTTGGCCATATATCCATATATTTGGCATTCACTGCCCAAAGATAGAGACATTTATTTTCTACCATTGTCTCCTCTTATTGTTCGTCCCGAAGAAGCCTGGCGGCAAAACGCTGAGACGCACAAGGAACACAACTCATACTTATATCATCTTGTATGTTTTTTTTATCTTTGAACAATGTGTTGTTTTGTCTATTTTTTGTAATAAAATTACTTTTTGCTGTTTTTTGCTAAGTCCGACCATTGGTTATTCTTTCCTGAGTAATCCCTCTTTTCTCCTAATTATACGGATTTGGCAATATGAGTGCTTTTTCACTTTTCCCCTCTTTTTTTCATTATGCTTTGTACCTTGTTCATTTTTTTTTATACAAGTATTCTACCATCTTTGGGTTTAGGGTGAAGAACTGAAAGAAATCAAAGTTGAGATTAAGGAGGAAGAAGAAGAGAGGTTGGTGAGTGGAGATCAGCAGTCTATGGAGGAGGGTTGTCCTCTGGATTCCCACAATTCTACACAGGAAGATCTCCAATATACAGAGAATGGGAGATCAGGAGATCAGGTAGATGGGGCCGGGCACAAAGAACTAAAAAATTATTCTATGGGAGAACATTCTTCTATGTCATCTCTTATTATTGGCAGCAGTGTTTCCAGATCTTATATTTTATCATCTCTGGAATTTAGAATGAAGAACGGAAAGACATCAAAGTTGAGGATAAAGAGGAAGAAGAAGAGAGGTTGGTGAGTGGAGATCAGCAGTCTATGGAGGAGGGGGAGATGATTATGGAAAGTAAACCGGAGGAATCTTCTCTACATAAGGACACAAGTAAGTCATAAACACTAAATATAGAACCAGTTCCCATTATTATTTTACTTCTATGAGTATAAGGTTTGTATTGTTACATCAGAGGAGAAAAGGTCGATGTCTACTGAATTCACCCAAAATAAAAATAAAAACGTCAAAGCAGCAGCTGACCCCCAGGACAGTAGCATGTCCATATAAAGCTCGGCCTAATCTTCTTTAACCACTTCCTTACTGGGCACTTATAACCCTTCCTGACCAGGTGAAATTTCAGCTTCTGGCACTGCGTCGCTTTAACTGACAATTGCGCGGTCGTGCGACGTGGCTCCCAAACAAAATTGACGTCCTTTTTTTCCCACAAATAGAGCTTTCTTTTGGTGGTATTTGATCATCTCTGCGTTTTTTATTTTTTGCGCTATAAACAAAAATAGAGCGACAATTTTGAAAAAAAGTCAATATTTTTTACTTGTTACTATAATAAATAGCCCATTTTTTAAAAAATAAAATAAAAAAAATTCTCAGTTTAGGCCGATACGTATTATTCTACATATTTTTGGTAAAAAAAAAAAAAAAAATCGCAATAAGCGACTGGTTTGCACAAAAGTTATAGCGCATACAAAATAGGGGACAGAATTATTATTAATTTTTATAATTTTTTTTTTTACTAGTAATGGCGGCGATCTGCGATTTTTATTGGGACTGCGACGTTATGGTGGACACATCGGACACTTTTGACACATTTTTGGCGCCATTCACATTTATACTGCGATCAGTGCTATAAAAATGCACCAATTACTGTATAAATGTGACTGGCAGTGAACGGGTTAACACTAGGGGGGCATGGAAGGGGTTAAATGTATTCTGGGTGTGTTCTAACTGTTTGGGGGGAGGGGGGTGACTGGGGGAGGTGACCGATGCTGTGTCCCTATGTACAAGAGACACAGATTGGTCACCTCACTCCCTGACAGGACATGGATCTCTGTGTTTACACACAGAGATCCATGTCTTGTCCCTGTAACCGCCGATTGCGAGTGCCTGGCGGACATCGCGGCCGCCGGGCACGCGCATCGGCATCTCAGGAATGCAGCGGGCACGCTCGCGCCGCCGGCGGCGCTCGCGCGCCCTCTAGTGGCCATTAAAAGCACAGGGCGCATATATGCGCCCTGTCAGAGATTCAGGACAGCCCGACGGCCGCAAATATTCGTACGGCCGTCGGGAAGTGGTTAGGTTATAAAGATTTCTTCCTGATCCCAAAAGGCAATCAGATAGCTCACCAGATCAACATTCTAAAATAGTTTTCCTACAATTATTAGTAATCATAAGAAGAACATCCAGTCATTTTTCAGAGTCATCTAGAGCCAGACAATTCTTCATCCACAGAGCTCTAAAAACAAATCACCTCTTCCGTATACAGAGAGTTTTTTTTTGTATTTAATTTCCAGCAATCTGTGTTGCTCATGTACAAAATAGAGAACATGTTTTCCTTCTGTACAGGAAAGACTGAGAAACCTAAACTGTTGACAGTAAGAACATCATCGATGTACCTCATCAATGTCCTGTAAAGAACACCAATCTGAGAGGACTGATTTGTAAAAAAAAACTGTAACAGAAATTTAATGGAAGGTGTTCACAGTATCTGCCTACTGCAGCATGTCCTCAGTCTCTGACCTGATTTGCACCATGCTTATAGTCTTTACTACATACTACTGTAGTATGTTCACAAAGATATAAAAACAATGAAAACGGTGGTGCTAGACCGATATATATAACTTGGAAAAAAACAATAACTGGGATCTAATGTATGGATAGGGCAGTCAGACGAAGCCTGACGACAACACTGTAGTTATATTTATGAAATGAATACTCATATAAAATGGTCATAGTCCATTGGTGAAGTCCATGGTAATTGTTCAATAATCACTATGAGGCAGCACCCTTAGAGCGAAGCACCGG